>JAUPFX010000002.1:41490576-41513076 GCA_036937225.1 Sebastes paucispinis
CCTCCTCAGACCCCCTCAAACCCCCTCAGACCCCCTCAGACCTCCTCAGGATCTCAAGTGTGCAAAAACTCTCTCGAAACCTTTAAACTAACCGTTGATATAAAATAAAAACGCCTCCACGTTTATTTACTTTTCTAACTTGTCGTCTTCAGCCGGCGCCGCCTCGAGTGACATCACTGGAGGACATTAATCAGAGGTCACACTGCGGAGACACTGAAGGCTTCGTCCTACTTTAAAAGATGAGCAGCAGAAGTTGTCTGAGGCCGACATGAATAATACGGAATCAGAGTAAACACGGAGCGAGCAGCAGGCGAGTCGACACCTGACCAAACTCTGATAGAAACTCTGCTGTTTTTACCACATGAAGAACAACAGAGCGACGCGGAGCGAGGCG
This sequence comes from Sebastes paucispinis, assembly GCA_036937225.1. Taxonomy (NCBI): domain Eukaryota; kingdom Metazoa; phylum Chordata; class Actinopteri; order Perciformes; family Sebastidae; genus Sebastes; species Sebastes paucispinis. The sequence goes on from JAUPFX010000002.1 coordinate 41,490,971, forward strand.
GAGCGAGGCGGAGAAAACAGGACAGAACAGTGGAAATATTCTTTATCAGATCCCATAAATCATGAGGTGACCCCCCAGCCTCGGGCCCCAGGGCCCCACCCTCCTCCGGTGGGGGGGGACCACCCAGACTCCATCACTCAGACTAACCGCTGCTCTCACTTTTATGAGGCGGTTTTTAAATGGAGCTTTTGTATTAAACACAGAGTCACATTCCAGAGTCAGAGAGCCTCAGGTGAGACAGACAGGAACTACTGAAGACTGTCAGCTTCATCTTCTACTTCTGAGGAGTCCAGAGGAAGTCTTTCTGCTTTATTTCCTTTTGTTTATTTACACAGGCTAAAATCAAATGATTATGGTTGATATGAATAAATAGCGCTCCTGTCGCGACTGCTGTTACTAAGCAACCAAAACCTGCATGCTGCGACGACTACTAGACTCTACTGGACTCTACTGGGCTCTAATTGGCTGGACTGAACTGGGCTCTAGTGGGCTGTACTGGACACTACTAGACTCTACTGGACTCTACTAGACTCTACTAGACACTACTAGACTCTACTAGACTCTACTGGATTCTACTGGACTCTACTGTCTCTCTCATGGACAACAAATCTAAACGCTTCACTTCAGTCGACAGAAAACAAGTCAAAGGTAAACTGATGCATTGCTCTGCTGCCTGTGAGGGAATCAAACCAACAACATTGATGTCATCAGTCTGCTTCTCTAACTCGAGGAGTCTTTACTGAGTCCGTCTTTATTCATCTTCTGTCCTCTGACAGCTTCGTCTAACGAGACGAGACTCAAATCAGACTGAAGGAAAAGAAGTTCAGTTCAGGATTACAACTTCTACTACTCCCAGAGCATTATGGGTAGTGAAGTCCTTTTAACACAACATAAGACATTTGGCCTCTAAATCATCTTCTGTACCAACACAGTCTCACTTCCGACTACCGCCGCTTGGTCAGTGCCCCTCGCCACCAGCGACCATTACTTTTGGATGGACCGGGGACGGCGTGTCAATATATACGCTTGTTACATGCGTAGTGTCCTTTCAAAATAAACTTCCGCTTTCACAGGAAGTTAGGTTTAGGGAAACACAACCACTTAGTTCGGGTTTGGAAACGGTCGTGGTTGACGTTAACTTCACTGACTAGCGACTCACAGGACTGACGATACCGACGAGACACGCGACAAAATAAGTTATTTTTAGCCTCACACGGGGCACCAATATAGGTCTCCTGGTTGTCTTGTGTTTGTTTGAACTAGTAAACTAACAGTATACCGATAAGTTCACTTCATAGTATAGTTGCAGTACAAAATACAACTTAGGTGTAAACTAGATGTGTTCTCAAAGTTTAAGATTCTTACACTTACAGTACACGTAAAAGTGTATTTTTATAAACAAAAAGGTGGGCCAGTTTAGTCCCAAGAAGTTTTGAAGTAGTTCACTTACAAGTCCACTATTAGTACATTGATGTTAGTATACTTACTACATGAAGTATACTTGGGAACTTTACTTCAGTTTACTTGATAAAATAAACTTGAAGTACTTGTTCGTAAGGGTTGCTTGTACTTATTACTTCCCAAATATTCAAATGAAACGTACAATATTTCCCACATGAACTGTTTTACATGAATTATTAACTTATTATCTATAAAACAAATTAAAATAAAGTCTCAACATCCTCCGACCAACAGGATGTGGTAGATTTAACAGTTTGTCTCCACAGAGAGTAGAGAGGGAGATGGATGAGATCACTGTTAACATTCCTGATGTTAATGTAAACAACAGACCCTGAACGCAGCGTCAGAGGCTCTGTGCTGATAGAGATGGCTGCCGTGGTGTGTTTGTGTCCATCGGTTAATAACAACACTCTGCTGCTACCTGTCAGTACACGCTGAGGGAATAACAGCTCAGTGTGCTGCTGCTGCTGCTGTAGTGCCCCTGAGCAACACACTGATACACATAGAATCATATCATATAGTACTGAGCTACAGTCTGATACACATAGATATACATCATCTAGAACTGAGCAACACACTGATACACATGGATATACATCATCTAGAACTGAGCAACACACTGATACACATAGATATACATCATCTAGAACTGAGCTACAGTCTGATACACATAGATATACATCATCTAGAACTGAGCAACACACTGATACACATAGATATACATCATCTAGAACTGAGCTACAGTCTGATACACATAGATATACATCATCTAGAACTGAGCAACACACTGATACACATAGATATACATCATCTAGAACTGTGCAACACACTGATACACATAGATATACATCATCTAGAACTGTGCAACACACTGATACACATAGATATACATCATCTAGAACTGAGCAACACACTGATACACATAGATATACATCATCTAGAACTGAGCAACACACTGATACACATAGATATACATCATCTAGAACTGAGCTACAGTCTGATACACATAGATATACATCATCTAGAACTGAGCAACACACTGATACACATAGATATACATCATCTAGAACTGTGCAACACACTGATACACATAGATATACATCATCTAGAACTGTGCAACACACTGATACACATAGATATACATCATCTAGAACTGAGCAACACACTGATACACATAGATATACATCATCTAGAACTGTGCAACACACTGATACACGTACTTTTCTTTGGCGTCTCTGCAGCCGGAGCAGGAAGCAGGTTGCTCACCTTCAGGCTGTCAGTCAGACTGAAGCCCCGCCCCCTCTTCTGTCACCTGTCCGTCCTGCAGGTGATCACCTGGGAGTCAGAGTTCAGGTGTAAACTGTAAACATCACCCTGACAGATGGGGCAATAAAGACTTTGTACTCCCCCTGCAGCGATCAATAAAGGCTCCTCCTACCTGCTTTAAAGTGCGGTTGTAAAAACCACAGAAGAAGTCCCCGAGGGGTCTCTTCCTGTTGATTTGTTTGTGATGACTCCCGTCGATGGGGTCAAAGGTCACGGAGAAAGGAATTTAAGATGCCGTTTAATGGAGTAAACTGTCTCATCTGTCAGTGTTCAGATCTGAACTGATTCTGACTGGAGGTCTCTGTCTCATTCCTCCGGTCTGAGTTCTGAAAGAAGAAGAAACAAAGAAACAGGATGGAGGACGGATCATTATTACAGGTTATAAGTGTTCAACAAAGAGACTCTGAAGAAGTTCAGACTCAGATCTCCTGAAGAGGTTAGCGTAGATGCTGCTATAGCAGCAGCTCTATCAGAACTGGAGAGAATTTTTTTTTCCTGCAGCCCGGTTCCTTTCCAGGAGCCTGGTTCCTTTCCTGCAGCCTGGTTCCTTTCCTGCAGCCTGGTTCCTTTCCTGCAGCCTGGTTCCTTTCCTGCAGTCTGGTTCCTTTCTAGTAACCTGGTTCCTTTCTAGTAACCTGGTTCATTTCCAGCAACCTGGTTCCTTTGCAGCAGTCTGGTTCCTTTCAGGCAGTCTGGTTCCTTTCTAGTAACCTGGTTCATTTCCAGCAACCTGGTTCCTTTGCAGCAGTCTGGTTCCTTTCAGGCAGCCTGGTTCCTTTCAGGCAGTCTGGTTCCTTTCTAGTAACCTGGTTCATTTCCAGCAACCTGGTTCCTTTGCAGCAGCCTGGTTCCTTTCCTGCAGTCTGGTTCCTTTCTAGTAACCTGGTTCCTTTCTAGTAACCTGGTTCCTTTCCAGCAGCCTGGTTCCTTTCCAGCAGCCTGGTTCCTTTCCTGCAGTCTGGTTCCTTTCTAGTAACCTGGTTCCTTTCTAGTAACCTGGTTCATTTCCAGCAACCTGGTTCCTTTGCAGCAGCCTGGTTCCTTTCAGGCAGTCTGGTTTCTTTCCTGCAGCCTGGTTCCTTTCCAGCAGCCTGGTTCCTTTCCAGCAGCCTGATTCCTTTCTAGTAACCTGGTTCCTTTCCTGCAGCCTGGTTCCTTTCAGGCAGCCTGGTTTCTTTCCTGCAGCCTGGTTCCTTTCCAGCAGCCTGATTCCTTTCTAGTAACCTGGTTCCTTTCCTGCAGCCTGGTTCCTTTCCTGCAGCCTGGTTCCTTTCCAGCAGCCTGATTCCTTTCTAGTAACCTGGTTCCTTTCCTGCAGCATGGTTCCTTTCAGGAAGCCTGGTTCCTTTCAGGCAGCCTGGTTCCTTTCTAGCAGCCTGGTTCCCTTCCAGCAGCCTGGTTCCTTTCCAGCAGCCTGATTCCTTTCTAGTAACCTGGTTCCTTTCCTACAGCCTGGTTCCTTTCCAGCAGCCTGATTCCTTTCTAGTAACCTGGTTCCTTTCCTGCAGCATGGTTCCTTTCAGGCAGCCTGGTTCCTTTCTAGCAGCCTGGTTCCCTTCCAGCAGCCTGGTTCCTTTCCAGCAGCCTGGTTCCTTTCTAGTAACCTGGTTCCTTTCCAGCAGCCTGGTTTCTTTCCAGCAACCCGGTTCCTTTCTAGCAGCCTGGTTTCTTTCCAGCAACCCGGTTCCTTTCTAGCAGCCTGGTTCCTTCCTGGCAACCTGGTTTAAATTTTCCCAGAAGGCCGAGCGGGGATACCTGACACCTGTAGCACTCTCTGGTCTCCTTTTTAAAAAAAGAAAAGATGAACCTGCATCTTTAATACTGAAGAACAACTCACAGAAATCACTTCTTCTTCTTCTGTCTCTCTGTGTGTGCAGAAGACGGACGTTTAACGTTTAACGTTCTCAGAACAGACTTTATGTTCTAGACGTGAGAACAGATGTCAGGATTCAGTGGAACCCCCCTTCAGTGTGAAGCTCTGAACTCTGAGTGATATCAATCATGGGTTTTCAGGAATGTTTGGGAATGTTTGGGAATGTGCAGCAGTGGAAAGTGGGTCATGAATTCCAGGCTTTCGCTGCTTTACCAGAAACACGACCGCCACAAAGAAACTGGATTTCATCAGCGGAGGTGGAAACATTTCTGCCTGACTGACGGACGTACTTCAGCAGCAGGAGGAGGAGGAGGGACGGAGGGCTGCAACATGAAAGTATTCAGATCATTTACTGGAGTAAGTCCTGCACCGAGTATTATTAGAATATTATTACTGATGCATTCATGTGTGCAGTTTACTGTTGTTTTAACTATTTCACAGCTTCATCTATAACAATGCATCATATTTTATAAGCTCATTGATTGTTCTATATGTACAATTTGTATTTAAAGTTACTGTGAGGAGTCTCAGTTTAATCCTGACGCCTCGATGTGACCTACAGAAGTAAACAGAGCACCAGAGAGAAGATGGCTATTTCTATATAGTTATCATTAATGCTCGTCACCGGTGCCACCGGGTCGGATTCTGGCGAAATCAAATGGGATCAAGCAGGTTCACCAGAAACTCCTTCAGCTCAGACTTCAGTTGGGCCTCCGGCAGCGACCAGTACCACCGCGGACAGACCCAGATCCTGGTTCCTTTCCTGCAGCCCAGCTCCTTTCCAGCAAACTGGTTCCGTCCCAGCAGCCTGGTTCCTTTCCTGCAGCCTGGTTCCTTTCCAGCAGCCTGGTTCCTTTCTAGTAACCTGGTTCTTTTCCTGCAACCTGGCTCCTTTCAGGCAGCCTGGTTCCTTTCCAGCAGCCTGGTTCCTTTCCTGCAGCCTGGTTCCTTTCCAGCAGCCTGGTTCCTTTCCGGCAGCCTGGTTCCTTTCATGCAGCCTGGTTCCTTTCCTGCAGCCTGGTTCCTTTCCGGCAGCCTGGTTCCTTTCCAGCAGCCTGGTTCCTTTCCGGCAGCCTGGTTCCTTTCCGGCAGCCTGGTTCCTTTCCAGCAGCCTGGTTCCTTTCATGCAGCCTGGTTCCTTTCCTGCAGCCTGGTTCCTTTCCAGCAGCCTGGTTCCTTTCTAGTAACCTGGTTCCTTTCCTGCAACCTGGCTCCTTTCAGGCAGCCTGGTTCCTTTCCAGCAGCCTGGTTCCTTTCCTGCAGCCTGGTTCCTTTCCAGCAGCCTGGTTCCTTTCCGGCAGCCTGGTTCCTTTCATGCAGCCTGGTTCCTTTCCTGCAGCCTGGTTCCTTTCCGGCAGCCTGGTTCCTTTCCAGCAGCCTGGTTCCTTTCATGCAGCCTGGTTCCTTTCCGGCAGCCTGGTTCCTTTCCGGCAGCCTGGTTCCTTTCCGGCAGCCTGGTTCCTTTCATGCAGCCTGGTTCCTTTCATGCAGCCTGGTTCCTTTCCTGCAGCCTGGTTCCTTTCCGGCAGCCTGGTTCCTTTCCAGCAGCCTGGTTCCTTTCATGCAGCCTGGTTCCTTTCCGGCAGCCTGGTTCCTTTCCGGCAGCCTGGTTCCTTTCCGGCAGCCTGGTTCCTTTCATGCAGCCTGGTTCCTTTCCGGCAGCCTGGTTCCTTTCATGCAGGCTGGTTCCTTTCCGGCAGCCTGGTTCCTTTCCGGCAGCCTGGTTCCTTTCCAGCAGCCTGGTTCCTTTCATGCAGCCTGGTTCCTTTCCGGCAGCCTGGTTCCTTTCCTGCAGCCTGGTTCCTTTCCGGCAGCCTGGTTCCTTTCCGGCAGCCTGGTTCCTTTCCAGCAGCCTGGTTCCTTTCCAGAAACCTGGTTCCTTTCCAGATGAAATCATGCCGGGTCACCAGAAGCTCCTTCAGCTCAGACTCCAGTGGGGCCTCCGGCAGCGACCAGTACCACCGCGGACAGAACCAGATCCGCAGCGGTTCCTCCTCCTGGCCAGGAGCTTCACTTTCGCCTCGCTGACACCACGCCGTATTGCCGGGCCCGCTGGAGGGAAGGGAGGCACGGGAGAACCAGAACCAGGACTGAGCGGGGGCTGTCAGACCCTGCTGGAGTAAAACGAGAGGTTTTATAAAGGAAGTCTGGTGCTCGGAACCACTACTGCTTTAGTCCACAAAAATCAACACAAATCTCCTATTCTTCTTAAGAATAACCGATCAGTTTTACGTCTTTGGGTCTGCAAGATACAAAAAATAATGACTGTGGTTGACACATGCACCCGGTGGTGATGGGTCTCCAGCAGCCTTTGTTTTTTGTTTTGAACCGTTCAGCAGACTGAAGGACTGAAGGACTTCTGAGGGATTTGGTGCCAACATGTCGGAGGTGTTTATGGATTCTCAGTCAGCTGTCGGTTCAACCTCATCGTCTTCAAACAGAAACAGCTTCATATTTAGTCTGAGTCTGCTGCAGGCCGGTTAATCTAAACTCAGCTAACCGTCGCTGGGGGGGGGGGGGGAACATACCTGGGGGCCTGGAGTTAACCCCCGCTCGGCTTTTTTCCGCTCAGCTCTGTAACCTCCCCCTCCCTTCCTCCCTCCCTCCGCTCAATCTTTGTTTATTTTACTTCCTTCAGGATCTTTTCTTTTCTCTCCACACAGAGAACGAACTGCTGCTGCTGCTGATCCTCATCATCATCAGTCAGAGCAGCAGAGGGGCTGAATCAAGCAGATCATCGCCATCATCATCATCATCATCATCGTCATCGTCATTGTCATCATCATCATCATCATCAAATCCCTACCTCCTACCTTTTTAATGGAGCAGAAAATATCCAGGTTTCATGTTACATATATATCAACATCACCAAACCTCATTAACCTCACTAACCTCATTAACCTCATCACCAAACCTCACTAACCTCACTAACCTCATTAATCTCATCACCAAACCTCACTAACCTCACTAACCTCATTAATCTCATCAACAAACCTCACTAACCTCACTAACCTCATTAACCTCACTAACCTCATTAACCTCATCACCAAACCTCACTAACCTCATTAACCTCATCAACAAACCTCACTAACCTCATTAACCTCATTAACCTCATTAACCTCACTAACCTCACTAACCTCATTAACCTCACTAACCTCATTAACCTCATCACCAAACCTCACTAACCTCATTAACCTCATCAACAAACCTCACTAACCTCATTAACCTCATTAACCTCATTAAACCTCATTAACCTCACTAACCTCATTAACCTCACTAACCTCACTAACCTCATTAACCTCATCAACAAACCTCACTAACCTCATTAACCTCACTGCCAAACCTCACTAACCTCACTGCCAAACCTCATTAACCTCATTAAACCTCATTAACCTCATTAAACTCACTAACCTCACTAACCTCACTGACCTCACTAACCTCATTAACCTCATCAACAAACCTCACTAACCTCACTGCCAAACCTCATTAACCTCACTAACCTCATTAACCTCACTAACCTCATTAACCTCACTAACCTCACTGACCTCACTAACCTCATTAACCTCATTAACCTCATCACCAAACCTCACTAACCTCATTAACCTCACTAACCTCATTAACCTCACTAACCTCATTAACCTCACTAACCTCACTAACCTCACTAACCTCACTAACCCCACTAACCTCATTAACCTCATCACCAAACCTCATTAACCTCACTAACCTCACTAACCTCATTAACCTCACTAACCCCACTAACCTATTTTACCTCACTACCAAACCTCACTAACCTCATTAACCTCACTAACCTCATCACTAACCTCACTAAACCTCACTAACCTCATCACTAACCTCAATAACCTCACTAACCTCACTAACCTCATTAACCTCACTAACCCCACTAACCTCATTAACCTCACTAACCTCATTAACCTCACTAACCTCATCACTAACCTCATCACTAACCTCAATAACCTCATTAACCTCACTAACCTCACTAACCTCACTAGCCTCATTAACCTCACTAACCCCACTAACCTCATTAACCTCACTAACCTCATTAACCTCATCACCAAACCTCACTAACCTCACTAACCCCACTAACCCCACTAACCTCACTAACCTCATTAACCTCACTAACCTCACTAACCTCATTAACCTCACTAACCTCATTAACCTCATCACCAAACCTCACTAACCTCACTAACCTCACTAACCCCACTAACCCCACTAACCTCATTAACCCCATTAACCTCATTAACCCCACTAACCTCACTAACCTCATTAACCTCACTAACCTCATTAACCTCACTAACCTCACTAACCTCACTAAACCTCACTAACCTCTTTAACCTCACTACCAAACCTCACTAACCTCATTAACCTCACTAACCACATCACTAAACCTCACCAAACCTCACTAACCTCATTAACCTCACTAACCTCACTAACCTCATCATTAAACCTCACTTACCTCATCACCAAACTTCACTAACCTCAAAACCAAACCTCACTAACCTCACTAACCTCATCACCAAACCTCACTAAACTCATCACCAAACCTCACTAACCTCACTAACCTCATTAACTAACCTCACTAACCTCATTAAACTCATCACCAAACCTCACTAACCTCATCAACTAACCTCACTAACCTCATTAAACTCATCACCAAACCTCACAAACCTCACTAACCTCATCAACAAACTTCACTAACCTCATTAACCTCACTAACCTCATCAACAAACTTCACTAACCTCATTAACCTCACTAACCTCATCAACAAACCTCACTAACCTCATCAACTAACCTCACTAACCTCATTAACCTCACTAACCTCATCAACAAACTTCACTAACCTCATCAACTAACCTCACTAACCTCACTAACCTCATCAACAAACTTCACTAACCTCATTAACCTCACTAACCTCATCAACAAACCTCACTAACCTCATCAACTAACCTCACTAACCTCATTAACCTCACTTACCTCATCACCAAACTTCACTAACCTCAAAACCAAACCTCACTAACCTCACTAACCTCATCACCAAACCTCACTAAACTCATCACCAAACCTCACTAACCTCACTAACCTCATTAACTAACCTCACTAACCTCATTAAACTCATCACCAAACCTCACTAACCTCATCAACTAACCTCACTAACCTCATTAAACTCATCACCAAACCTCACAAACCTCACTAACCTCATCAACAAACTTCACTAACCTCATTAACCTCACTAACCTCATCAACAAACTTCACTAACCTCATTAACCTCACTAACCTCATCAACAAACCTCACTAACCTCATCAACTAACCTCACTAACCTCATTAACCTCACTAACCTCATCAACAAACTTCACTAACCTCATCAACTAACCTCACTAACCTCACTAACCTCACTAACCTCATCAACAAACTTCACTAACCTCATTAACCTCACTAACCTCATCAACAAACCTCACTAACCTCATCAACTAACCTCACTAACCTCATTAACCTCACTAACCTCATCAACAAACCTCACTAACCTCATCAACTAACCTCACTAACCTCATTAACCTCACTAACCTCATCAACAAACCTCACTAACCTCATCAACTAACCTCACTAACCTCATTAAACTCATCACCAAACCTCACAAACCTCACTAACCTCATCAACAAACTTTACTAACCTCATTAACCTCACTAACCTCATCAACAAACTTCACTAACCTCATTAACCTCACTAACCTCATCAACAAACCTCACTAACCTCATCAACTAACCTCACTAACCTCATTAACCTCACTAACCTCATCAACAAACTTCACTAACCTCATCAACTAACCTCATCAACAAACTTCACTAACCTCATCAACTAACCTCACTAACCTCACTAACCTCACTAACCTCATTAGCCTCATTAACCTCATCAACAAACTTCACTAACCTCATTAACCTCACTAACCTCACTAACCTCATCAACAAACCTCATTAACCTCATCCCCAAACCTCACTAACCTCAACAACAAACCTCATAACCTCACTAACCTTATCAACAAACTTCACTAACCTCACTAACCTCATCAACAAACCTCATTAACCTCATCCCCAAACCTCACTAACCTCAACAACAAACCTCATAACCTCACTAAGCTCATCAACAAACTTCACTAACCTCACTAACCTCATCAACAAGCCTGACTAACCTCACTAACCTACCTAACCTCACTAACCTCCCTAAAAACTAAACAGTGAACTGAAATTTCAGATTAGTTTGACTAATAATCTTCACTCAATGTTCACTTACTGTCTTTGTCTGAAAACATCAGTTTGTTGAGTTTTTGACAAAGAAGAACTCAAACTTGAGAAGTTAAACGTTTCACGGTTTCTGTTGCCAACTGTGTAGAAATCAAACGTCCTCCTCTGTTTCGGCCTCCGGCAGCTGGAAGTCATTACGGCCTCCTCGTCTTCACCCCTCCCACCCCTCCCTCACGCAGCCTGGCTGTGTTTCTACCACATTATAAATCCATTCAGGACTCTCAGCCAGCTCGCTCTGAGCCAACTGTGTCGACTTTAACAACCATGTTTACTGGTTAGTAGGAATAACTCTACACACCCAACGCAACCCTCCGGCTGCGTTCACACTGCAGGCCTCAGTGAGGATTCATTGCTCACGTCTGATTCTCTTGTTTGACATTATGTTTTTTTAAATGTGTCCGGTATCAGATTCCAGAGGTCCTGAACTGACCCGCATGAGCAAAAGAACAATAACAAAAAGACGTCACACGCAGCGCGCTGTCGTATGGAAGTCAACGATGAGGCCACTGAAGTTACACTTTCATTTATAAGTTGATGTGCAGTCAGTGAATTCATGAGCAGATGAGGACAAGGAGAAAGAGAGAGAGACATATTTTATGGCTTTTTGTGGAGCTCCTTAATACGGAGGTGTATGGCTGCAGAGTCGGAGCCTGGTCGGGGCGGTCGTGATGTCGATGTAGAGTGACGCAGGAGCCGCATGAATTCCCAGATGACGTTCAGACTGAAATCTCATTGCAACCCTGAGATCTCAAAAATAGGGAGGATATCAAAACCAAAGCGGGTAATCCCCCAGAAAAACATTCTAATTTCAGAGACGTTGTTTCCTCCATTCTGGTGACTTTTAAAGAATAAAGATTGCACAATAATCATAATAACAAAGTTAACTGCAACAGCAGTTTTCTGTTTTCTGTTGACTTTTAATTCTCAGGAGTGAAGACAGAGCAGGTCTGGCCCCTCTGGTGGGACCTTGTGTTCATCTCCGATTACATCTCTCATCACTTTTCATTCATTCATGTTTTGCTCCTGATTGAGTATTTCTTTCTCTTAGTTCTCTTTAATTCTCTTTCCATCTCTCACTGAAGATGAGTCCTTTAAGGAACAACGTGACAACGGCACCACTGTGTTCTGAAACCCGTTATTTCAAATGGATTGCGCCGCCACGACGGCTTTTTGCCGCATCGAGCAAAGCCCAACTTTGTCTGTGCGCTGAACCAGCGTCAAGCGCAGCTCAAACTGCGAGCAGCTCAAACTGCGAGCAGCTCTCTTCCCCCAGGAAACAACATTAGGTGTAGCTGTATTGTTGTCCAGGTGGAAACAGTACAGATTATACACGCTGTACAGTTGAGATAACAAAAAGGAAAAAATGGTGTCAATATTTGATATAAATCGGGAGAATTGTGACCCCGGTAGGAAACCGGGAGTCTCCTGGGAAAGGGTTGTCGAGTATCTGATTCAGGACCACATATGAAAGTGTTCCAGATCAGAGCTGAAAAAATCAGATTCACATATAATTTGTGCTGTTCATACTGTTATGAAAAAGAACTGATCCGAGTCACATGTGCAAAAAAAAAAAATCTGATTTGATTCACTATGGCCGACTCGTAGTCTTAAAGGAACAGTGTGTAGGGTCTTGTGGTGTCTGGCCGCTGCAGATTACAACTTCTCCCGTGTGCCAAGCGTGTAGGAATGCTACTAGGGGCGGATGTGGCTCAGAGGTAGAGCAGGACGTCCACCAATCGATAGGTTGTCGGTTCGATACCCGGCTCCTCGGGTCACATGTCCAAGTGTACTTGAGCAAGACACTTAACCCCAAATTGCTCCTGAAGTCTGAACCATCGGTGTGTGAATGGCTGAATGCTGACATGTAGTGTAAAGCTTTTGAGTGGTCAGCAGACTAGAAAAGTTCTATATAAATACAAGTCCATTTACCATTTAGGGTTGACCTGAATGTTTCGATCGTTGCCATGGTTGTGGCCGTGACGCGCCACGCCGCAAAGCATTGAATATTTCTCAACGAAGCCCAAAAAATGGTATTTGAGACAGTCCTAACTGGCCGACGTGAAAACGCGAATGGCCCTCTCTAGAGCCAGTTGTTGAAGGAGTACAGTGTGTGTGTGTGTACGTGGGAAGTGAGTTGTGAAGCGAGAGAGAGAGAGCGGTGGCGACGACGGGAGTGAGTAACGTTATTGACTCCGGTCCAAGCAGGAAAAGTTAACAGAGTTTGGTTTGTCCGTTCTGGGCTACTGTAGAAACATGGAGGACTCCATGAATATCTATGTAGATATAAACGGCTCATTCTAAGATCACGGAAACACAACGATTCTTATAATCAGGTGATTACACACTAAAGAAAACATACTTATTAATATTATATTCCACCAGAGCAGCAGCACGGACGCTGTCCCTATGGACCAGATCCCGGTCTCGTGGCCTTCGTGAGGCTGCAGCTCAGAAATGAGTGAAAATGATTTCCAGGTTTGTTTCTGATCCTGAACGTGTGTCAGATCTGATTTAATGAGTTAAACCTCCAGTAGAGAACAAACACTGTGACTCACTGCTGTCTCCTGTTAAACTCGACTTTATACAGCAATAAAAAGCCTGCAGCGCCAACAACAGGAGCAACATTAAACAGAGAGCTGCAGTCAGACCATCCGCAGGGATAAAGTACCTGTTATAGGACTCTTAGACTGGTTTAAGACCAGTTAAAAAGGCAAATGAAGCCAGTCTGTCTCAACAAAGAACACTGACCAACTGGAAGAACAGGAGACGATAAAGAAGACGTGGAGTTTGTATTAATGTCTTTTTTATCAGAAACAAAGGAAATCATCACTTCCTGCAACAAACGCTGGAATCAGGGGTCGAGGTAGGGGTTGAGGGTGGGTCGCGGTAGGGGTCGAGGTAGGGGTCGAGGTAGGGCATGAGGTAGGGGTCGAGGGTGGGTCGCGGTAGGGGTCGAGGGTGGGTCGAGGTAGGGGTCGAGGGTGGGTCGAGGTAGGGGTCGAGGGTGGGTCGAGGTAGGGGTCGAGGGAGGGGGCGAGGGAGGGGGTGAGGTAGGGGTCGAGGTAGGGGTCGAGGGTGGGTCGAGGGAGGGGGCAAGGGAGGGGGCGAGGGAGGGGGTGAGGTAGGGGTCGAGGTAGGGGTCGAGGGTGGGTCGAGGGAGGGGGCGAGGGAGGGGGTGAGGTAGGGGTCGAGGGTGGGTCGAGGGAGGTGTCGAGGGAGGGGGCGAGGGAGGGGGTGAGGTAGGGGTCGAGGGTGGGTCGAGGTAGGGGTCGAGGGAGGGGGCGAGGGAGGGGGTGAGGTAGGGGTCGAGGGTGGGGCGAGGGAGGGGGTGAGGTAGGGGTCGAGGGTGGGGCGAGGGAGGGGGTGAGGTAGGGGTCGAGGGTGGGTCGAGGGAGGGGTCGAGGGAGGGGGTGAGGTAGGGGTCGAGGTAGGGGGCGAGGTAGGGGTCGAGGGTGGGTCGAGGTAGGGGTCGAGGGTGGGTCGAGGTAGGGGTCGAGGGAGGGGGCGAGGGAGGGGGTGAGGTAGGGGTCGAGGTAGGGGTCGAGGGTGGGTCGAGGGAGGGGGCAAGGGAGGGGGCGAGGGAGGGAGTGAGGTAGGGGTCGAGGTAGGGGTCGAGGGTGGGTCGAGGGAGGGGGCAAGGGAGGGGGCGAGGGAGGGGGTGAGGTAGGGGTCGAGGTAGGGGTCGAGGGTGGGTCGAGGGAGGGGGCGAGGGAGGGGGTGAGGTAGGGGTCGAGGGTGGGTCGAGGGAGGTGTCGAGGGAGGGGGCGAGGGAGGGGGTGAGGTAGGGGTCGAGGGTGGGTCGAGGTAGGGGTCGAGGGAGGGGGCGAGGGAGGGGGTGAGGTAGGGGTCGAGGGTGGGGCGAGGGAGGGGGTGAGGTAGGGGTCGAGGGTGGGGCGAGGGAGGGGGTGAGGTAGGGGTCGAGGGTGGGTCGAGGGAGGGGTCGAGGGAGGGGGTGAGGTAGGGGTCGAGGTAGGGGGCGAGGTAGGGGTCGAGGGTGGGTCGAGGTAGGGGTCGAGGGTGGGTCGAGGTAGGGGTCGAGGGAGGGGGCGAGGGAGGGGGTGAGGTAGGGGTCGAGGTAGGGGTCGAGGGTGGGTCGAGGGAGGGGGCAAGGGAGGGGGCGAGGGAGGGGGTGAGGTAGGGGTCGAGGTAGGGGTCGAGGGTGGGTCGAGGGAGGGGGCGAGGGAGGGGGTGAGGTAGGGGTCGAGGGTGGGTCGAGGGAAGGGTCGAGGGAGGGGGCGAGGGAGGGGGTGAGGTAGGGGTCGAGGGTGGGTCGAGGTAGGGGTCGAGGGAGGGGGCGAGGGAGGGGGTGAGGTAGGGGTCGAGGGTGGGGCGAGGGAGGGGGTGAGGTAGGGGTCGAGGGTGGGGCGAGGGAGGGGGTGAGGTAGGGGTCGAGGGTGGGTCGAGGGAGGGGTCGAGGGAGGGGGTGAGGTAGGGGTCGAGGGTGGGGCGAGGGAGGGGGTGAGGTAGGGGTCGAGGGTGGGTCGAGGTAGGGGGCAAGGGAGGGGCACACATTTACAGGTTTGTGAATCCAATAAGATAATGGAGGAACACATGCTGGGTTACCTTCACTGACACAACAATAATCTGAAAGGTGAAGTCAGACTGAAAACTGAAGAAGAAGAAGAAGAAGAAGAAGAAGAAGAAGAAGAATAAGAAGAAGAAGAAGAAGAAGAAGAAGAAGAAGAAGAAGTAAAGTAAACAGGAAGCTCTCTGTCACTGACTAACACTGAACGTTTGATTACAGTGAATGCAGCTCTGCTGTAAACACTCTGAGGCCTCAGCAGGTCAGTGAACGCCTCGCCGTCTGCAGACAGATGTCACATATGTTACGGACTCGTCCTGAAGACAGACTCAGAGGTAAAGCACGGTGCTGGTAGCAGCAGATCACGAGGAAGCGATGAGGAGGAAACAATGCAGAGGACAGAGTGACGCTCTGCTATCAGATGACCCGGTTGAACTGAGGAGGACAGAGGAGACAGTTAACACATTAGCAACAAGTGAAGACAGAGACATGCCTCAGGATTCAGAGGGACAGACACTCCCCGAATACCTGAAATACAGCAAGAGAAAGACCGGGTCATTCATAGTACTACTGCAGAGGTACTACTGCAAAGGTACTATTGCAAAGGTACTAATGCAGAGGTACTACTGCAGAGGTACTACTGCAGAGGTACTACTGCAGAGGTACTACTGCAAAGGTACTAATGCAGAGGTACTACTGCAGAGGTACTAATGCAGAGGTACTACTGCAGAGGTACTACTGCAAAGGTACTACTGCAGAGGTACTACTGCAGAGGTACTATTGCAAAGGTACTAATGCAGAGGTACTACTGCAGAGGTACTACTGCAGAGGTACTAATGCAGAGGTACTACTGCAGAGGTACTACTGCAGAGGTACTACTGCAAAGGTACTACTGCAGAGGTACTACTGCAGAGGTACTATTGCAAAGGTACTAATGCAGAGGTACTACTGCAGAGGTACTACTGCAGAGGTACTACTGCAAAGGTACTAATGCAGAGGTACTACTGCAAAGGTACTACTGCAAAGGTACTACTTTAAAGGTACTACTGCAAAGGTGCTACTTTAAAGGTACTACTTTAAAGGTGCTACTGCAAAGGTACTACTTTAAAGGTACTACTGCAAAGGTACTACTGCAAAGGTACTACTTTAAAGGTACTACTTTAAAGGTGCTACTTTAAAGGTACTACTTTAAAAGGTGCTACTGCAAAGGTACTACTTTAAAGGTACTACTGCAAAGGTACTACTTTAAAAGGTACTACTTTAAAGGTGCTACTTTAAAGGTACTACTTTAAAGGTGCTACTGCAAAGGTACTACTTTAAAGGTACTACTGCAGAGCTACAACTGCAAAGGTACTGTACTGCATCGCGTGTGTTCGGAGAGGTAAAATCACCAGAGCTATCAAAGTTAACGTGATAATAACACGTTAATGCAAACCCGTTTTAACGCCACTAATTTCTTTAATGCATAAACACAACTTAGCAGCTCAGTTTTAAAGTTAGAGTGAAGATCCTGGTATCACCTGAAACTATAAACCTGATGAATCCATCAGTACCAACCAGGTCAGACTAGCTGGTCATGAAGGAGGTTAAATAACTCTCCAAACGTACAGTAAATGTTGGCGAGGAAAAACTGTCATGTCCATGTTCAAAGGGGTCCCTTGACCTCTGACCTCCAGATCAGTGAATGTAAATGGGTTCTATGGGTACCCACGAGTCTCCCCTTTACAGACATGCCCACTTTATGATCATCACATGCAGTTTGGGCAAGTCATAGTCAAATCAGCACACTGACACACTGACAGCTGTTGTTGCCTGTTGGGCTGCAGTTTGACATGTTATGATGTGAGCATATTGTTTTATGCTAAATGCAGTACCTGTGAGGGTTTCTGATCAATATCTGTCATTGATTTGTGTTGTTCATTGATTTACAATAATAAATATAAACATGCATTTTGCATAAAGCAGCATATTTGTCCACTCCCATGTTGATAAAAGGATGAAATACTGGACTAATCTCCTTTAAGGTTCATTTAGAACAGATAAAAAATGTGCGATTAATCATGATTAATTATGGACGATCACGCAATTATTCGTGATTAAATATTATAATGGATTAACAGCCCTGTATAAAATACAATGTATTGTTATATTCATAATTAATTAAACCACCAACGGTATATAAAATAAGTCAAATTAGTTCTGCTGCAGCCGGATAGAAACATGTTACTGCATCAGTGATATTAATCCAACAGTATAATGTATACTACTGTTTATACTACTACTATACTACTACTGTTCCAATAGAACCCGACTCTGAAGGACCCGACTCTGAATGTCCCGACTCTGAAGGACCCGACTCTGAAGAACCCGACTCTGAAGGACCCCCGTCTGTTAGACCAGGTTTTATTTCCAGTAGATGATGAGGTGTTTCTGTTTTCTCCCTCATGTCCTGTTTTCCTTCCTCTGGTGTTGATTGATCTGAGCTCAGTTTATAATCACCACACAGCAACATGTTCATCAGGTTCAGGTAGATTACAGGATGGGTTTCATTCTCCAGGTGTGTTCTCAGACAGGTGATGATTATTTCCTCCTGCACCAACAGGTTTTATATTTTATACTCAGTACAGTACAGTGTGTACATTAATACAGTCTAATCTCTTTACCACGTTAATGTTTGACAGACTTCAGGTCAGTTACTGATGAAACTCAGACTGAGCTACTAATTCAAACAAAAAAAAGTTATTTATAAACTTTTCAGTGTGTTTATTTTCTCTACCTCCATCTGTTTTTATTTTCTCTTCCTCTGTCTGTTGTTGTTTTCTCTACCTCCTTCAGTTGTTGTTTTCTCTACCTCCGTCTGTTTTTAATTTTCTCTACCTCTGCCTGTTGTTGTTTTCTCTACCTCCGTCTGTTGTTGTTTTCTCTACCTCCATCTGTTGTTGTTTTCTCTACCTCCATCTGTTGTTTTTTTCTACCTCTGTCTGTTTTTATTTTCTCTACCTCTGTCTGTTTTTATTTTCTCTACCTCCATCTGTTGTTTTCTCTACCTCCGTCTGTTTTTATTTTCTCTACCTCCGTCTGTTGTTTTCTCTACCTCTGTCTGTTTTTATTTTCTCTACCTCCGTCTGTTTTTGTTTTCTCTACCTCCATCTGTTTTTATTTTCTCTACCTCCATCTGTTTTTGTTTTCTCTACCTCCATCTGTTTTTGTTTTCTCTACCTCCGTCTGTTTTTATTTTCTCTACCTCCATCTGTTTTTATTTTCTCTACCTCCATCTGTTGTTTTCTCTACCTCCGTCTGTTTTTATTTTCTCTACCTCCGTCTGTTGTTTTCTCTACCTCCGTCTGTTTTTATTTTCTCTACCTCCGTCTGTTTTTGTTTTCTCTACCTCCATCTGTTTTTGTTTTCTCTACCTCCATCTGTTTTTGTTTTCTCTACCTCCGTCTGTTTTTATTTTCTCTACCTTCGTCTGTTGTTGTTTTCTCTACCTCCGTCTGTTTTTGTTTTCTTTACCTCCATTTTTTGTTAATTTTCTCTACCTCCGTCTGTTGTTGTTTTCTCTACCTCCGTCTGTTGTTGTTTTCTCTACCTCCGACTGTTTTTGTTTTTTCTACCACTGTCTGTTGTTGTTTTCTCTACCTCCGTCTGTTGTTTTCTCTACCTCCGTCTGTTGTTGTTTTCTCTACCTCTGACTGTTTTTGTTTTCTCTACATCCATTTGTTTTTATTTTCTTCTTCTTTTAGTTTTTGAGGGTTTTGGAGACCAACTTCTAGTTAAATTTAATTATTGAGACAAACTTACTGATTAAATTATTGATCGTTTCATGTTTTGTCCTTTTGTTGTTCATTTATTGACCAACTTCTTGCTTTTCTTCTTTCTCTGACTCTTTCTATTTAGTTGTTCTTTTTCTTTTCTCTTTCATACATTCTTTTTATTACATTTCTTATATATATATATATATATATACATTTGTGTGATTTCTCCTTTTATATAAAACCATATTGTATGAGCATGTTGAAGGACCTGAGAACATTTTCAGAGTTAATAACTCTGAGCTGTTGGAACTGACAGATGATGAATAACGAATCGTGAACTTTGTTCTTCGCGTGTTCGTGTTTTAACCTGCTGGATAAAAACGTCTCAAACTGACCTTCACTCATCGGTAACTGATGGCGTTCGGACGCGTGGCGATGACCTGCGATGAGTTCTCACTTCCTGTCTCGGCCGTGTAGGAACAGGAAGTCGTCAAAGCGTTGTCAGGGAAACCATAAATCAGCGTGTTTCTGTGGAGACAGGATGGGCTGAAGGTTAATCAGCTGACAGAGACGTCCTGAAGTTTAACCTGAGAGAGGAAGCTGAACCTTCATCGCCATCGGACACGGGACGACATGGTAACCATGGTGACATGACAGGATATTATGGTCTGTAATAGACACAGACATTCAGCAGGACGATGAGCCTCCACAGGGGGGAGACGGAGAGCTGAAGGGGAGGCAGGGTGAATCCTCCTCTTCTTCTTCTTCATCACTCAAACGTTATGTTGATGTCATTCAGTGAGTCTTCATCATCTCTGATGTCATCACAGTAAAACATCCATGAATACACCAGAAATACTCACCATGCTTCATCAGTTTCCTTCAGTATCACAGTAAAATAATAATATAATAACAGAGTATGATTTCAGTTTACTTTTTATGGGGATATACTTCATAAAAATTACTATTGACTTGGTTTATACTGACAAGTATACAGAAAACTCTTAAGTATATTTGGCTTATACTGCTCGATGGACTTGATTCACTTGTAGTTCACTTCATAGTTTAGTTGCAGTACAAAATACACCTTATATGTAAACTAGTTGTGAACTCAAAGTTTACTATTCTAACTAGAAAGTGGGCAATTTAGTCCCAAGAAGTATCGATGTAGTTCACTTACAATTATACTACTAGTACTTTGATATTAGTATACTTACTACACAAAGTATACTTGGGAAATATACTACATGGACATTAACGAGACCCGAGACGTGTCTGTGAAGAGAACAGCATCTATCTGATTAGCAATAACGTTTATCACTTCCTCCATTTCACAATAAAGTCAAATTTCAAACTGAGCAGATACGTTTTATGACGGAGTATCAGGAACACATGAAGGAAAAAATAAATCTGAGATTTCGAGAATAAAGTCATAACTTTACGAGAAAAAAAGTAATAATATTTAGAGATTAAAGTCATACATTTAAGAGAAAAATGCCGTAACTTCACGAGAAAAAAGTTGTATTATTATCAGAATAAAGTCGTAAATTTACGAGAAAAATCATAACTTTATGAGAAAAGTCGTAATATTAAGAGATAAAGTCAGAAATTTACGAGAAAAAAAGTCGTAATATTACGAGAATAAAATCAAATTTACGGAAGTTATGAATTCATATCTCTCGTAGTATCTGGACAGTCTTTCGAGCTCCGTCCGCCTGAAGATGTTTTGTGAACACAGATGGTGATGTCTCACTCTGATCACAAAGTAGAGTCCAGCAGACATCATTTAATCTTTAGAGACATTTATTCAGCTTACATGTCTTTTTAATTATTATAGTTAATCATCAATATCAGACAGAAACAGACTTTTGATTATAGAAAAGATCATCAGAATAAAAGTGAAACAGATGTAAACTCTTCAGGTAAACAGAATCTGAATCCTGTGACGTCATCTCAGAGATTTTAGTGTTTCTATTCTCTTCTGAGATAATTAGATATTAATAAAGCTGCCGGGTAATTATTATTATCACATCTGTGTATTTTTCTGAAGATGAACGACAGCAAACATTCATCATTGACGCTGATTATTGATCATCGTTTTTAGTGCAACTCGTTGTTTTTATGGCTTCGTCTTCATGTGACAGTGCAGCCTGCAGACAAACCGCAGGGACAAGAATACCCCAAACCCTTCAACTGATGAGACTCCAAATAAGAATACAAATACAAATAAAAATACAAATAATAAAATACAAATTTAAAGTGAAATAAAACTAAATGAAATAAAATAACAAAAACTTTTCACCACATTTATATTCATGTATAGATATTTAAAACATTCAATAACAATCACACGACTCCAGCGACCATTCAATGAAGGGTTTTTACCCAGAATGCCTCACAGCATCAGGACTATGTAAACATTCAAAATAAGAGCGAGATTAAACCCACAACCCTGCTGCCGCAGCTCCACCTTCAAAATAAGAGCTCTAGTAGAAATTAAACCCACAACCCTGCTGTCTCAGCTCCACCTTCAAAATAAGAGCTCTAGTAGAAATTAAACCCACAACCCTGCTGCCGCAGCTCCACCTTCAAAATAAGAGCTCTAGTAGAAATTAAACCCACAACCCTGCTGCCGCAGCTCCACCTTCAAAATAAGAGCTCTAGTAGAAATTAAACCCACAACCCTGCTGCCGCAGCTCCACCTTCAAAATAAGAGCTCTAGTAGAAATTAAACCCACAACCCTGCTGTCTCAGCTCCACCTTCAAAATAAGAGCTCTAGTAGAAATTAAACCCACATCCCTGCTGTCTCAGCTCCACCTTCAAAATAAGAGCGTTCAGTAGAAATTAAACCCA
>JAUPFX010000002.1:41518076-41550576 GCA_036937225.1 Sebastes paucispinis
TTATTCAACAAATATAGTTTCAGGGGAACGAAGGCTGAAGGTGATGAGGTCACGGTGTCAGCTGGAGGCTAAGCAGAGCAAAGACTGGAGGCTAACACTAGCAGTGGGCTAACATTAGCTGGAGGCTAACACTAGCAGTGGGCTAACATTAGCTGGAGGCTAACATTAGCTGGAGGCTAACACTAGCAGTGGGCTAACATTAGCTGGAGGCTAATGCTAGCAGTGGGCTAACATTAGCTGGAGGCTAATGCTAGCAGTGGGCTAACATTAGCTGGAGGCTAACATTAGCTGGAGGCTAACGCTAGCAGTGGGCTAACGCTAGCAGTGGGCTAACATTAGCTGGAGGCTAACGCTAGCAGTGGGCTAACATTAGCTGGAGGCTAACGCCAGCAGTGAGCTAACATTAGCTGGAGGCTAACACTAGCAGTGGGCTAACATTAGCTGGAGGCTAACATTAGCTGGAGGCTAACACTAGCAGTGGGCTAACATTAGCTGGAGGCTAATGCTAGCAGTGGGCTAACATTAGCTGGAGGCTAATGCTAGCAGTGGGCTAACATTAGCTGGAGGCTAACGCTAGCAGTGGGCTAACATTAGCTGGAGGCTAACGCTAGCAGTGGGATAACATTAGCTGGAGGCTAATGCTAGCAGTGGGCTAACATTAGCTGGAGGCTAACGCTAGCAGTGGGCTAACATTAGCTGGAGGCTAACGCTAGCAGTGGGCTAACATTAGCTGGAGGCTAACGCTAGCAGTGGGCTAACATTAGCTGGAGGCTAATGCTAGCAGTGGGCTAACATTAGCTGGAGGCTAACGCTAGCAGTGGGCTAACATTAGCTGGAGGCTAACGCTAGCAGTGGGCTAACATTAGCTGGAGGCTAACGCTAGCAGTGGGCTAACATTAGCTGGAGGCTAACGCTAGCAGTGGGCTAACATTAGCTGGAGGCTAACATTAGCTGGAGGCTAACACTAGCAGTGGGCTAACATTAGCTGGAGGCTAACATTAGCTGGAGGCTAACGCTAGCAGTGGGCTAACATTAGCTGGAGGCTAACGCTAGCAGTGGGCTAACATTAGCTGGAGGCTAACGCTAGCAGTGGGCTAACATTAGCTGGAGGCTAACGCTAGCAGTGGGCTAACATTAGCTGGAGGCTAATGCTAGCAGTGGGCTAACATTAGCTGGAGGCTAACGCTAGCAGTGGGCTAACATTAGCTGGAGGCTAATGCTAGCAGTGGGCTAACATTAGCTGGAGGCTAACGCTAGCAGTGGGCTAACATTAGCTGGAGGCTAACGCTAGCAGTGGGCTAACATTAGCTGGAGGCTAACACTAGCAGTGTGCTAACATTAGCTGGAGGCTAACGCTAGCAGTGGGCTAACATTAGCTGGAGGCTAACGCTAGCAGTGGGCTAACATTAGCTGGAGGCTAACATTAGCTGGAGGCTAACACTAGCAGTGGGCTAACATTAGCTGGAGGCTAACGCTAGCAGTGGGCTAACATTAGCTGGAGGCTAACGCTAGCAGTGGGCTAACATTAGCTGGAGGCTAACACTAGCAGTGGGCTAACATTAGCTGGAGGCTAACATTAGCTGGAGGCTAACACTAGCAGTGGGCTAACATTAGCTGGAGGCTAACATTAGCTGGAGGCTAACACTAGCAGTGGGCTAACATTAGCTGGAGGCTAACGCTAGCAGTGGGCTAACATTAGCTGGAGGCTAACGCTAGCAGTGGGCTAACATTAGCTGGAGGCTAACATTAGCTGGAGGCTAACACTAGCAGTGGGCTAAAATTAGCTGGAGGCTAACGCTAGCAGTGGGCTAACATTAGCTGGAGGCTAACGCTAGCAGTGGGCTAACATTAGCTGGAGGCTAACACTAGCAGTGGGCTAACATTAGCTGGAGGCTAACATTAGCTGGAGGCTAACACTAGCAGTGGGCTAACATTAGCTGGAGGCTAACATTAGCTGGAGGCTAACGCTAGCAGTGGGCTAACATTAGCTGGAGGCTAACATTAGCTGGAGGCTAACACTAGCAGTGGGCTAACATTAGCTGGAGGCTAACGCTAGCAGTGGGCTAACATTAGCTGGAGGCTAACGCTAGCAGTGGGCTAACATTAGCTGGAGGCTAACACTAGCTGGAGGCTAACATTAGCTGGAGGCTAACACTAGCAGTGGGCTAACATTAGCTGGAGGCTAACATTAGCTGGAGGCTAACACTAGCAGTGGGCTAACATTAGCTGGAGGCTAACGCTAGCAGTGGGCTAACATTAGCTGGAGGCTAACGCTAGCAGTGGGCTAACATTAGCTGGAGGCTAACATTAGCTGGAGGCTAACACTAGCAGTGGGCTAAAATTAGCTGGAGGCTAACGCTAGCAGTGGGCTAACATTAGCTGGAGGCTAACGCTAGCAGTGGGCTAACATTAGCTGGAGGCTAACACTAGCAGTGGGCTAACATTAGCTGGAGGCTAACATTAGCTGGAGGCTAACACTAGCAGTGGGCTAACATTAGCTGGAGGCTAACATTAGCTGGAGGCTAACACTAGCAGTGGGCTAACATTAGCTGGAGGCTAATGCTAGCAGTGGGCTAACATTAGCTGGAGGCTAACGCTAGCAGTGGGCTAACATTAGCTGGAGGCTAACATTAGCTGGAGGCTAACACTAGCAGTGGGCTAACATTAGCTGGAGGCTAACATTAGCTGGAGGCTAACACTAGCAGTGGGCTAACATTAGCTGGAGGCTAACATTAGCTGGAGGCTAACACTAGCAGTGGGCTAACATTAGCTGGAGGCTAATGCTAGCAGTGGGCTAACATTAGCTGGAGGCTAACACTAGCTGGAGGCTAACACTAGCAGTGGGCTAACATTAGCTGGAGGCTAATGCTAGCAGTGGGCTAACATTAGCTGGAGGCTAACACTAGCAGTGGGCTGAAGCTCCTCATCTAAATGTCCTCTGTGTTGTTGTCTGAATCCAGATCAGACATCAGAGATGAGTAGCTGTGATTGGAGCTCTAGAGCTACAATATCAGAGCAGCGTTTCAGAGACGGAGAGGAAATGATGCTAATATTTAGCCTTCTGCTAACAGCAGCTAGCGTGATCCGCTAGCTGCTGTTAGCAGAAGGCTAATCTGTTAGCATCCCTTTCTCTCCGTCTCTGAAACGCTGCTCTGATGTCGTCCGTCTCTCTTTGTGACTGACTTTACTGAAGGAGAGTTAACTAGAGACATCCAGAGAGGACAGCGCCGGGTCACCGTCCCTCTGCCTCACTCCTCGCCGCTGGAGACCACTTCCCCTGCAGTCGTCTCCAGCGGCGTAGCGGTCTAATCTGGTCCCGCTGGTTCATGTGAACTTTGTGAGTGACGGCACATGTTGAGACAAACGAGGATGTTCTTCAGACGTTGGTTAAAGTGTGAATAAGGAATGTAGTTTTATTAAACTTCAGGTTTGAACACAAGCGTTACAGACGTCTCCCACTCCGTTACTGCTCACACACACAGAGTTAAACAGAGTCAGAGGTCAGAGGTCAGAGGTCATGCATAATATCAGTTCAGACTGAATTATACAAATGTCACAAAGACAGAAATATTAAATATCATATATTCATATACACATTTTGAATGAATTCAAAGGTGATGCTACAATCTTTTACAAAAATATTGCAAAGATCTACCGGCGGTAACACAACCACCGCCTGTTGGATAATTAAATTATGAATGGTTATAAACAGAAACTATCATACAAACTGTTAAGAGTTATAAACATAAATAAAATAAAGCTCTTCAGTATTTCAGAAATAAAAAGCAGAAATCTAGAAAACAAAGTAATAAAACGGAGAGCTGAGTGTAAACATGTTTGAGGTATGAGAGAAAGATATTGGTTTTGGCATGCATAGAATTATCTCAGCACAATATTTATAGATTAACGTACAGTATAAATATCAATATTCATAGATCAAAGTATAATTAACAATATTTATAGATTAATATAGAAATTACAGTATTTACAGGACGAAACACTAAAGCTGTCTGAGACGGAGGGAATATAGTTTACAGTCTTTAAAAGCACTTGAATGATAAAGTTGATCCATTCAAACCCTGTTTATTCCTCATCAGGCTGCATGTGACACAAACACAAGAAGAAGAAGAAGAAGAAGAAGAAGAAGAAGAAGAAGAAAAAGAAGAAACAACTGGTTAGAGGCAGAAATAAGAAAAATCCACAAAGACGGATACTATAGTTTATTTATATAGTTTATAAAAGAGATGCTCTGCAGAGACCTTTAGGTTATTATGTCTTAAAGGGCAACACACACCGACAGTGACGAACCTGACTATTAAACCCTGACTACTGCTCCAGGAACCGACTACCGTACCCTGACTACTGCTCCAGGAACCGACTACCGTGCCCTGACTACTGCTCCAGGAACCGACTACCGTACCCTGACTACTGCTCCAGGAACCGACTACCGTGCCCTGACTACTGCTCCAGGAACCGACTACCGTGCCCTGACTACTGCTCCAGGAACCGACTACCGTGCCCTGACTACTGCTCCAGGAACCGACTACCATGCCCTGACTACTGCTCCAGGAACCGACTACCGTGCCCTGACTACTGCTCCAGGAACCGACTACCATGCCCTGACTACTGCTCCAGGAACCGACTTCTGTACCCAGAATCGACTGTTGTACCCCGACTACTGGACCCAAGTCTTTACCTTACTTCTGTACCCGACTACTGTGCCCCCACCAGACTACTTTATCCCAACTCGACTACTGTACCCGAATCCAACAACTGGATCCAACTACTGGACCTCCACTATCTTCTCTGCCTGACGACGCTGCTGAAAACCCGGGTCAGGACCACTGAGATCTGCTTCTATTGAACTGTTTTGTGTTTTTCATTGTAAATAAAAGACCCCCGAAAGTTGAACACCTGAACTGATGCTGCTGATGCTGCTGCTGATGCTGCTGCTGATGCTGCTGATGCTGCTGCTGATGCTGCTGATGCTACTGATGCTGCTGATGATGCTGCTGATGCTGCTGATGCTGCTGATGATGCTGCTGATGCTACTGATGCTACTGATGCTGCTGCTGATGCTGCTGATGCTGCTGCTGATGCTACTGATGCTGCTGATGCTGCTGCTGATGCTGCTGATGCTACTGATGATGCTGCTGATGCTGCTGATGCTACTGATGCTACTGATGCTGCTGATGATGCTGCTGATGCTACTGATGATGCTGCTGATGCTACTGATGCTACTGATGCTGCTGCTGATGCTGCTGATGCTGCTGATGCTGCTGCTGATGCTGCTGATGCTACTGATGATGCTGCTGATGCTGCTGATGCTACTGATGCTACTGATGCTGCTGATGATGCTGCTGATGCTACTGATGCTACTGATGCTGCTGATGCTGCTGATGCTACTGATGCTACTGATGATGCTGCTGATGCTGCTGATGCTGCTGCTGATGCTGCTGATGCTACTGATGCTGATGATGCTGCTGATGCTACTGATGCTGCTGATGCTACTGATGCTACTGATGCTGCTGATGCTACTGATGCTGCTGATGCTACTGATGCTACTGATGCTGATGATGCTGCTGATGCTACTGATGCTGATGATGCTGCTGATGCTACTGATGCTGCTGATGCTGCTGATGCTACTGATGCTGCTGATGCTGCTGATGCTACTGATGCTACTGATGACACTGCTGATGCTGCTGATGCTGCTGATGCTACTGATGCTACTGATGACACTGCTGATGCTGATGATGCTGCTGATGCTACTGATGCTGCTGATGCTGCTGATGCTACTGATGTTTCTGACCTCTGGAGGGTCGGCTGTTTCTTTAGACCGAGCGCTTGACTGAAGCTCAGAGACTGCCTGTCAGGAAGTGACATCATGGTTTGGTAGAAACAGAGTAAAAGAGTGAAAGTGAATCAAACCTGAAAGAGGTCGAAGCCCTGCGACTCCGTCAGGTCATACGGTCGGATGATCCCGTCCTCCCTGATCAGACGCACCGGCCGCAGTTTGGTCACTTCCTCTGTGGACTCCGCCACTCTGACATCACAACACACAGAGACACACACACAGGTTACAACCCAGTGACGGTGAACGATGACAGCCAACCATCACATCTACTCTAAAACAATACTGATCACATGATCGGCTGACACGGTTCAGTCTGACAGACGCTCCTCAGGGTTCAGTAGCCCATCTATTATCTGTAAATTAAATAAAAGTGTGTCTGTGGTGTAAACCGGAGCTGAAGCAGGTTCATGTTCAGTGCACAAGATGCTGTTAGATGCTTCTGTCAGGTGGGATATCTCACCTTTCATGACCTCTACAGTGACAGCATGAAACAGTAACGTTCAACAGGTTATCAAGAACTGACTGATGTCACATGACAGATGGACCCTCCACACAGAGGAGGAGGAAGAGGAGGAGGATGAAGGTCACTGAGGCAGTTGGGAAATGTTTCAGGAACAGAAGCAGGTTGTCGAGGCGACGACTGATTTATATAAATGTAAAAATGATTTTTGTTTCAGCTCGTCAAATGATCCATGCGATCAAGTAGTTGTTGTTGCAGACGTGATTCTATCATAGCTGTAATATTAGAATATAAATAGAGCCTTTATTCTGACTGACTTTACTGAAGGAGAGTTAACTATAGACATCCACAGATTTATACGCCCTCAGTTTATCTTTACAGCGCTGCCGTTGGCCACCGGCCCGCTGGTCACCGGCCCGTTGGCCACCGGCCCGCTGGTCGGACGCATGGCTACTCTCTAACAGAGGACAGCGCCGGGTCACGGTCCCTCTGCCTCACTCCTCGCCGCCAGGAGACCACTTCACTGGGAGGAGAGCAGGCGTTAGCTAACCAGCTTGTCCGGAGACTGGATCAGGAGATAGGTGTGTCGTCCCAGCTCTAGTATTTACACACAGTTTTACATATTTTGTAGTATTATTTACAAATATTTCAGAGTAGTGAAGTTTTCTCTCTGATGCAGCCGTTAGTATTTCTCTGAATCATCGTGTCAACCAGGAAGTTAAACTCAGGCAGAACCATGTGATCATTCAGTCAGCCAATCCCCGAGGAGAGACCAGGTGATGCTGGAATTACGTTTCCGAGAAGCTTCGCGGAAAACGTCTCGGTGGTCCTGCACAGAGCAGGGGGTTATGGGTAACCGTGTGTCTCCAGAGGAGTCGACACATCCTACAAATCTCAACAACTCGTCGTGCGCTTCGAGCGAGCTGATTGGTTGATTCA
Source organism: Sebastes paucispinis (assembly GCA_036937225.1). NCBI lineage: Eukaryota > Metazoa > Chordata > Actinopteri > Perciformes > Sebastidae > Sebastes > Sebastes paucispinis. The sequence continues at coordinate 41,525,330 of JAUPFX010000002.1, forward strand.
GCTCGTTGGGAGACGGGTTCTAAACAGCCACGCTAATGCATCCGTGTGACCGGCGTGCACGTTGGCCTACGTCAGAGGTCAGCAACCTGCGTCTCTCCAGCTCCTCTCCAGGGCTCCCTGTGGAGGTTTAAACATGGAAATGAAGAACTGTTCTTTGTTTACATTTTCATTTTTATTGATCATTGTTGTAGGTCTATGGTACGACGGTACGACGGAGTATTAGGGCCACATTGAGGAAAAAAAAAATCTGACATTTAGAGAAAAAAGTCATAATATTATAAAGTAGTCATTTTACATGTTATTTTCTTTTTTTCTTGTAAAGTTATGACTTCATTCTCGTTATATTACGACTTTTTTCATTTTTTCATTTGCTCCAGACAGATTTGGTATTTTTTATTTTTTGCCTAAAATGTCTCTTTTGATAGTAAAGGTTGCTGACCCCTGACCCCTGACCCCTGGCCTACGTGAATGAACGTGAGTTTACACGCCGCCGTTCTCCTTCAGCGAACTACTCTCTGTGTCTGTTTGCTGCAGCCGCTCATCAGATTCCTCCAGAAGACGGATGTGTGTGTAATTTAATTCAAGTGTCAGGTGACTCTCCTCAGGGGGGCGTGGCCTCTCGACTCACGATGCTGCAGCAGGCGGAGAGGGGCGGGACTTACCAAAGGGGGAGGGCTACGAGCTACGAGCAGTGTTAGAGTGATGGACGATGTGAGCATGAATCAGTCCAGGACACGATGGATGACGTTTTTATTTTGTGACACGATGCAGCGACTTACCGTCTCGTCTGCTGCACAACAAACATGCAGAAATACACAAACTGCTGCACGTTAAAGCTCGTCTCCTTCAGCTCTCACTTCATCTGGATGATGTTCAAACTGATCCTGAACCCCCATAATGAGAGGTTTAATGAGACGGACAGACTTTACATGAGCAGTGATGAAGGAGCTGAGCTTTAACGTGTTTAATGTGAAATACTCACACACCAAAACCACAAGAAAAAGAACAGAACTCCAGGAAACGACGACACGAGACAGAAAAAACAAAAGCAGAAAAATGTGTAAATTAGTGAGCAGACAGAAGAACAGAGGAGACAGCGAACACGTTGTGAAGCACACAGACAACACAGGAAGTTCATTAAGCAACCAGACCACCATCGAGACTATCTGAGAGGAACCAAAGAGCACATGTTGTGACGGTGTCGCGTACCTCTGGATGCCCTGGAAGGTGCTGCTCGCCATGTCCACGATGCCGCCCGTCGGCCGAGCGACCACGCCCACCAAACCTTTCCCGATGCCCTTAAAGAAACCCGCCGCTCCCTCCTTCTTCGCTCCTACAGACACACAGAATAAACACCGGTACAGGAGATTCTACTGTGGCTCTACTGCAGCTAGAAATTATATATCTGTTTAACGCCACTCATTTATTTAACGTGTTAACACAACTTGTGATTTTTAGGTTGTAGCGGCTCAGTTTTAAAGCGTGAAGATACTGGTATCATATGAATATATAAACCTGATGAATCCATCACTACCAACCAGGTCAGACTAGCTGGTCATGAAGGAGGTTAAATAACACTCCGAACTTACGCTAAATTTTGGGGAGGAAAAACTGTCATGTCCATTTTCAAAGGGGTCCCTTGACCTCTGAGCGTTATTTAACCTCCTTCATGACCAGCTAGTCTGACATGGTTGGTACCGATGGATTCATCAGGTTTATAGTTTACTATGATACCAGGATCTTCTCTCTACAACCTAAAAATAGTGTTAATGCGTTAAAGAAATTAGTGCCGTTAAAACAAATGAGTGTTATTATCACGTTAACTTTGACAGCTCTAATATTAACTGTAAATAAAAATATGAACAGAAGTTATTATTGTGTTATTTATGACAGGAAATGAGGGAGAGAGATGATCATAGTTCCATCACTGTTTACTGTGACATCCGTCTGACAGCTGCTTTTCAACCTCATTCATTATTAATAACACTGTAAATGTTCCAGCTGTGTGAACTAGAACTCTGACGCGGCCTGATGACAACTACGTTTATGTATTAAGAGAGAAAACTCACCCTCCATCGGTTTGGTGACGATGCCTGTAACTCCGCCCATCACGCCCTGCGGAGACACACAGTGTTACTGACCTCACATCAGCTGACCGGGGGAAGGGGACAGAACCGGACGAACAGAACCGGAGGAACAGAACCGGAAGAACAGAACAGGGGGAACAGAACAGGAGGAACAGAACAGGAGGAACAGAATCGGAGTAACAGGACCGGAGGAACAGGACCGGAGGAACAGAACAGAACCGGAGGAACAGAACAGGAGGAACAGAACCGAAGGAACAGAACCGGAGGAACAGGACTGGAGGAACAGAACAGGAGGAACAGAACCGAAGGAACAGAACCGTGTCACCGGGACGTCTCTCTGACCTTCAGCAGTCCTTTTCCTCCTTTAGCCAGACTCTCTCCGAAGTCTCTAGGCGGTCGGTTCATCTCCTCTCGCCGCTTCTGTTGGTACTCTTTGTCCATGGTGATGGCCGCCAGACCTTTACCCACTGAACCCGTGATCCTGGAGACCACACCGGCGGCGCCACCTGGAGGACGAAACAGTGAGCTGCTCCGTTACAGTTTCCACAACTCAAAGAAGTGATTAACAGTCCTGAAATATTAAAAGAGGAAGAAGAAGCAGCAACTCCTCCGTCGGCACATGAACTACTGGAGACTTTCAGACACAGAGCAGCACGCTCTGGTTCAGGTTCTGGTACAGGTTCAGGCTCTGGTTCAGGTTCTGGTACAGGCTCTGGTTCAGGCACTGGTTCAGGCTCTGGTTCAGGCTCTGGTTCAGGCTCTGGTTCAGGTTCCTTACCGACAGTATGACCCAGCAGGCTGCGGACTCCGATCGCAAAACCTTCCGCAAACTCTTCTGGACCCTGAACGGCCCCCTGACGAGAACACACAGAGCAGTCAGCGTGTTAGAGCAGAAACCGAGACGGGACCAGGACTCGAGTCAGTCCAGGTCCAATTTATTACACACAATATTTGACTTGAAACTAGAGCTGGAGATAATATCACGTTAAAGAAAACTTGCTTTAATGCCACCAATTCTTTTAACGCAACTTGTGATTTTTAGGTTGTAGCGGCTCAGTTTAAAAGCTAGAGTGAAAATACTTTTATGTTAAATAAGGCTCCAAACAAGGGGGCCCTTGACCTCTGACCTTCAGATATGTGAACGTGTGAGGGCTTTTGTTCAAAAAAAGTCAGAAAAATGTCCAAAAAAGTCCCAAATAGTCTGAAAAATGTCAGAAAAATACGTCAGAAAAATGTTTAAAAATGTCAGAAAGAAGTCTGAAAAATGTTTAAAAAAGTAAAAAAAAAAAAAAAAGTCCCAAGAAGTTCCAAATAGTCTGAAAAATGTCAGAAAAAAAGTCAGAATATTATCCAATAAAAAGTCTGAAAAATACTAGATATCATGAAGAGGTTAAATAACGCTCCAAACTGTCATGTTCAAAGGGGTCCCTTGACCTCTGACCTCCAGATCAGTGAATGTAAATGGGTTCTATGGGTACCCACGAGTCTCCCCTTTACAGACATGCCCACTTTATGATAATCACATGCAGTTTGGGGCAAGTCATAGTCAAGTCAGCACACTGACACACTGACAGCTGTTGTTGCCTGTTGGGCTGCAGTTTGCCATGTTATGATTGGAGCATATTGTTTTATGTTAAATGCAGTACCTGTGAGGGTTTCTGGATCAATATCTGTCATTGATCTGTGTTGTTAATTGATTTACAATAATAAATATAGACATACATTTACATAAAGCAGCATATTTGTCCACTCCCATGTTGATAAGAGGATTAAATACTGGACTAATCTCCCTTTAAGGTTCATTTAGAACAGATAAAACGTGCGATTGATCAAGATTAAATATTTGAATTGATTGACAGCCCTGATCCTGTTAACGGTGAAGGAGACGTTCACGTGAAATAACAGAAGCTTGTTGTCATGGTGACGACTGGCAGAGCTAACAGCCTTTCAGTCACTGTTTTGTTCCATAAGAAGTTACTGAAGGGGAACATAAAGATCTCTGAGGTCAGTTTCAGATTCCGGTGTGTTCTGGACGTAAACTGTCACGTTGTGCTGAAAATGTTTTGTGTGTGTTGTGATACCTGGAAAGGTTCGTAGAAGAAGGCCTCCACTCCCTCAGACAGACCTCGGATCAGTCCAAACGGGTTTCCCAGGACGTCCAGACCCAGAACAAGAACATACATCTGCTTCAGGAACTGCAGCCACAAACAAACACCAAACATCAGAGAGAGACAGGTCCAACACAGGAAGGAAGAAGAAGACTTTGGGGTTACGATGACCTCCACGTTACCTGTTCAGAGTAGTGTCGGACCACCGCCCACATCAGCTTCTCTCTGCGGTAAAACTGGTACTTCACCTCGAAGAAGGCCAGTCTGACAGAGAGGACCAGAAACAACACATTCAACCAGACGGGACGACTTTAACTAATGACTCCTCTTCCTGTGGCTGCAGACGTCACACTGATGACAGAGCAGCATCTCTACGGCCCAGAATGCATCTCTCTAAAACAAAAAAACAACACTGTGAGATGCAGCAGGAAGCGTCTTACTTGAAGATGAGGTCATCGACGTCGGTCAGCGTGGCTCCGATGCTTTTCAGCAACAGGTTGAAGGACTGAATGGCCTCCGTCTCCTGAGCCGAGTCCTCGCCGCTGGAGCCCAGAGACAAGCTGAGATGGAGCTGAAATATTAAATATAACAACAGAGCCAAGCTGAGATGGAGCTGAGTTTTAAGATTTTTCACCAAGTTGCTGGTGTACGATTAATAATTTTAATAATAAATAAGAATTCTAAAAACAAAAAGAGAAACTTTAATCAACACAACCTAAACATGTTTTCAGTTCTACTGACCACCAGAGGAAGTTCAAACCCTGCAGAATGACTCCCAGAGGAAGTTCAAACCCTGCAGAATGACTCCCAGAGGAAGTTTAAACCCTGCAGAATGACTCCCAGAGGAAGTTTAAACCCTGCAGAATGACTCCCAGAGGAAGTTCAAACCCTGCAGAATGACTCCCAGAGGAAGTTCAAACCCTGCAGAATGACTCCCAGAGGAAGTTTAAACCCTGCAGAATGACTCCCAGAGGAAGTTTAAACCCTGCAGAATGACTCCCAGAGGAAGTTCAAACCCTGCAGAATGACTCCCAGAGGAAGTTTAAACCCTGCAGAATGACTCCCAGAGGAAGTTTAAACCCTGCAGAATGACTCCCAGAGGAAGTTCAAACCCTGCAGGTGAGCTCACCTTGATGGGTGAGATGTGGAAATGTTCGAAGAAGCTGAGTCCTGACGTGTCGGTGAGTGACGCCTCCATCAGCTCCGTCTGCAGCAGCTGCAGGTCTTTCTCCAGCAGCCGTGACTGAAACACAACGTGTCCCACATTTAACCTTCTGTGTGCTGTTCATGCGTGTCAGGGAGTTGAACCATCAACCTGCTGCCTCGCCTTACCTTCTGTCCGTCGGCCTGGGGGTCAGCGGCAGGTGTGAACAGAGCCAAGATGGCCGCCAGGAAACCCTGATCGATCTTCACCGCCATCTCCTGAACCAGAGCCATGAAGTACCTGAAGAACACACCGACACGGACAATTCATCAGACCGCCACAGATCATACATCAGACCGACACTGGTCATACATCAGACCGACACAGATCATACATCAGACCGCCACAGATCATACATCAGACCGACACAGATCATACATCAGACCGACACAGATCATACATCAGACCGACACAGATCATACATCAGACCGCCACTGGTCATACATCAGACCGCCACAGATCATACATCAGACCGACACTGGTCATACATCAGACCGCCACAGATCATACATCAGACCGCCACAGATCATACATCAGACCGACACAGATCATACATCAGACCGCCACAGATCATACATCAGACCGACACAGATCATACATCAGACCGCCACTGGTCATACATCAGACCGCCACAGATCATACATCAGACCGACACTGGTCATACATCAGACCGCCACAGATCATACATCAGACCGCCACAGATCATACATCAGACCGACACAGATCATACATCAGACCGCCACAGATCATACATCAGACCGACACAGATCATACATCAGACCGCCACAGATCATACATCAGACCGACACTGGTCATACATCAGACCGACACAGATCATACATCAGACCGACACTGGTCATACATCAGACCGACACAGATCATACATCAGACCGCCACAGATCATACATCAGACCGACACTGGTCATACATCAGACCGACACAGATCATACATCAGACCGACACTGGTCATACATCAGACCGACACAGATCATACATCAGACCGCCACAGATCATACATCAGACCGACACAGATCATACATCAGACCGCCACAGATCATACATCAGACCGACACAGATCATACATCAGACCGACACAGATCATACATCAGACCGACACTGGTCATACAGCAGACCGACACAGATCATACATCAGACCGACACAGATCATACATCAGACCGACACAGATCATACATCAGACCGACACTGGTCATACAGCAGACCGCCACAGATCATACATCAGACCGACACTGGTCATACATCAGACCGACACTGGTCATACAGCAGACCGCTATGTACATTAAACTGTTTTATATACACGTTAAACTGTTTTATATACACGTTAAACTGTTTTATATACACGTTAAACTGTTTTATATACACGTTAAACTGGTTTATCTTCACGTTAAACTGGTTGTTACTCACTTGAACTGCATGACGCTGCTGTGCTGGTTGAACCTGGTGATGACGGACACGTCGATGAACGGCTTCGGCTCTGTGGAGGCAACGAAGATTGAACGTAAATGTTATCAAAGAGTAACTTTTAGCTACTGGAGCTATAAACAGAGGAGCTCTTTAAGGTAAAGGATCAACAGAGAACAGGTGAGTGGGTTACATTAAAGATGTACAGTAAGTGAGATGATCCACCTGAGTCCAGAGCGATGGATTTGGGAGGAGGAACAGGATGGAAGACGATGGGGAAGATCGCACCTGGCAGTTGGTTATCCACCTGCACACAGAAACCACGTTGGTCATACAGGTGAGTGTGTGTTCAGGTGTGTGAGTGTGTGTGTGTTCAGGTGTGTGTTTACCTGCAGCCAGTGCAGCTGCGCCCTCAGGCAGCGCTGGTGCGGGGACTGTTTGAACTCCACCTGGATCCCAGACAGGAAGTTCCTCCTCACCGGGCAGGAATACGGCTGACGCATCATCATGATGGCTCCGTTGAGGTTGACCTGACGACCGGTGACATCACACACTCTCACTCAGCTCATTGGACTGAAATCTAATAATCTGTCGGTTAGTGTGTGCGTGTGTGTGTGTGTGTGTGTGTGTGTGTGTGTGTGTGTGTGTTGACCTCTGACCTCCAGGTTGGTCTCCAGTTTGACCCAGCCCCCCGCGGTCTTCCCGTTCAGCTGGCTCTGGTAGGTTTTCTCCAGTAGGTTGATGTTCTTCTGACTGAACGGCTTCCAGCGGTTCTTTGGCTTCATCTCCCAAACCACACCTGAACTGTAATACACACACACACACACACACAGAATCACACCTGCACTCCTCGCTAGTCCCACTAATCTCTGTGGTCACTGCCCCCTTCTGTGATGATGCGTTTACCTGGTGATGCCGATGTAAGCGATCTCCTGCCGGTTGCCGTTGTTGATCAGCGACAGTCCGAGGTTCTGCAGCGACACCTTCACTTCCTGTTCGAACTGTTCGAGCTCCTCGGCCTGGCGGGCCTTCGTCACCACGGCGACGTCCTCGGTGAACAGCAGCACCCGCTGGCGTCCGTCCAGGAAGGAGACCCAGTGGACCTGAGACAGGCTGTCGTAGGAGAACTGACCCACCTCGTCCTGTAAAGACCAGACGGGGGCCGACGGTCAGCTCGTTTTTCTGTCTTTATGGGGACCCTGTAACGGCTGGTCCCTACAAACCATTTAAACCAGTTTAGAGGCTGTGTTCTTGCTAACGCCGCTCCCTCTCTTCATTCACTCTATAGCTTTGTATTACTTTAACACATATTGCGATTTTTAGGTTGTAGTGGGTTCAGTTTTTAAAGCTAGAGTGAAGATACTGGTATCATAGTTAACTATAAAACCTGATGAATCCATCGGTACCAACCACGACATAGTGAAGGAGGTTAAATAACGCTCAAAACTTAACGCTAACTTTTGGCAAGGAAAAAATGTCATGGCCATTTTCAAAGGGGTCCCTTGACCTCTGACCTCCAGATCAGTGAATGTAAATGGGTTCTATGGGTACCCACGAGTCTCCCCTTTACAGACATGCCCACTTTATGATCATCACATGCAGTTTGGGGCAAGTCATAGTCAAGTCAGCACACTGACGCACTGACAGCTGTTGTTGCCTGTTGGGCTGCAGTTTGCCATGTTATGATTGGAGCATATTGTTTTATGCTAAATGCAGTACCTGTGAGGGTTTCTGGATCAATATCTGTCATTGATCTGTGTTGTTCATTGATTTACAATAATAAATATATACATACATTTGCATAAAGCAGCATATTTGTTCACTCCCATGTTGATAAGAGGATTAAATACTGGACTAATCTCCTTTAAGGTTCATTTAGAACAGATGAAATTAAACTTTTGAATGTTTTTTTTATTAACGGACAGAATGAAGCCCACAGACCTTCAGCAGGTCCAGCTCTCCAGAATGCTCCATGCAGCTCCAGCTGAGCGTCCGGACGCCCGCCGGGTCGTCCCACGCAAACCGCAGAGCCTCGCTGGGTTTCAGCTCGTGAACCGTCGCCGAGCCACTGAGAGAGCGAACAGTTAGGTTCTCATTAAACTGTCAAAAACCTTCTAAACTAATTTAACCAAAATAAAATGTGAGTGTGTTTTATCATGTTGCTGTGTGTGTGTGTGTGTGTGTGTGTTGACCTCTGACCTCTGCCTGTAGCTGATAGTGACCCAGGGAGTGTGGTTGAGCAGCAGGGCCGGAGCTGCTCCTTCATAGTAATCAATGAAGCTGATGATGGTCGAGAGGTCGGACATGTTGACGTCCACGATGATCCCGCCGCACTGAAAACACACAGTTACGTTAAAAACAGGCCCTGAAACGTACGACACTCACTCAGAGTGATCAGCCGAGACACTGACCATGTCCAGGCTCAGCAGGGTGCCGGTGTCCTGCCGGTTAAAGTAGAAGAACTTGGAGGTGGATTCGGATCCGACCACACGGACGCACAGCTTCCCCGAGCCGTTCTCCGGCCACAGAGGGAGGCACTGCAACACACAACAACAACAGCGAGATGACAACACGGCTACTCCAGGGACGCTAACTAACACACCGTCTCTGTCTGAGGACACCCAGGCACTCACCTCGGTGGAGGAGATGTAGTGCCACCTGGTGGAGTCGTGGCCGGTGACTTCTCCCACCTCCAGCTCGTACGAAGACTTGTTCACCAGAGTGTAGAACGGACTCATGGTGACGATCCGGGTCAGGTTGAAGCTGCTCATCTGGATGCTAACGCCCACCTGGACACACGGACAGGAACGAGGAAGAATCAAACTACGGCTGCAGTGACTTGTTTGCTCCATAAAAGGTAAAAGAAAATAGTGAAAACACGTTCATAACAACTATAACTACAGACGTAGGCAAAGTTGTTGGTAACGTTCCGTTAAAGAGAGAAAAACCCACAATGGTCACTGAAATAACTTGAAACTGACAAAAGTAATAATAAATAAAAATTCACTGAAAATGAACTAATGAAAATCAGACATTGTTTTTGAATTGTGGTTCAACAGAATCATTTTAAAAAACAAACTAATGAAACTGGCCTGGACAAAAATGATGGTACCCCTAGAAAAGATGTAAAATAATGTGACCATAGGGACATATTAAACTAAGGTGTGTCCTGTAATTAGCATCACAAGTGTCTTCAAACTTGTAATCAGTCAGTCTGCCTATTTAAAGGGTGAAAAGTAGTCACTGTGCTGTTTGGTGTCATGGTGTGTACCACACTGAACATGGACCACAGAAAGCTAAGGAGAGAGTTGTCTCAGGAGATCAGAAAGAACATTATAGACCTTCATGTTAAAGGTAAAGGCTATAAGACCATCTCCAAGCAGCCTGATGTTCCTGTGACTACAGCTGCACATATTATTCAGAAGTTTAAGGTCCATGGGACTGTAGCCAACCTCCCTGGACGTGGCCGCAAGAGGAAAATTGATGACATATTGAAGAGACGGATAATACGAATGGTAACCAAAGAGCCCAGAACAACTTCCAAAGAGATTAGAGGTGAACTCCAAGGTCAAGGTACATCAGTGTCAGATCGCACCATCCGTCACTGTTTGAGCCAAAGCAGACTTAATGGAAGACAACCGAGGAGGACACCAAATCATAAAAAAGCGAGACTGGAATTTTCCAAAATGCATATTGACAAGCCACAAAGCTTCTGGGAGAATGTCCTTTGGACAGATGAGACAAAACTGGAGCTTTTTGGCAAGTCACATCAGCTCTATGTTCACAGACGCAAAAATGAAGCATCCAAAGAAAAGAACACTGTACCTAATGTGAAACATGGAGGAGGCTCGGTTATGTTATGGGGCTGCTTTGTTGCATCTGGCACAGGGTGTCTTGAATCTGTGCAGGGTGCAATGAAATCTCAAGACTATCAAGGCATTCTGGAGCGAAATGTGCTGCCCAGTGTCAGAAAGCTTGGTCTCAGTTGCAGGTCATGGGTCCTCAAACAGGATAATGACCCAAAACACAGCTAAAAACACCCAAGAATGGCTAAGAACAAAACATTGGACTGTTCTGAAGTGGCCTTCTATGAGCCCGGATCTAAATCCTATTGAACATCTGTGGAAGGAGCTGAAACATGCAGTCTGGAGAAGGCACCCTTCAAACCTGAGACAGCTGGAGCAGTTTGCTCATGAGGAGTGGGCCAACATACCTGTGGACAGGTGCAGAAGTCTCATTGAGAGTTACAGAAATCACTTGATTGCAGTGATTGCCTCAAAAGGTTGTGCAACAAAATATTAAGTTAATGTTACCATCATTTTTGTCTAGGCCAGTTTCATTAGTTTGTTTTTTTAAATGATTCTGCTGAACCATAATTCAAAAACAATATCTGATTTTCATTAGTTAATTTTCAGTGAATTTTTATTTATTATTACTTTTGTCAGTTTCAAGTTATTTCAGTGACCATTGTGGGTTTTTCTCTCTTTAACGGAACGTTACCAACAACTTTGCCTACGTCTGTATAACTATAACTATAACTATAACCAGACTGGACTTTATGTAAAACTACATTTAACAGCTTTTATTGGCTTCAATCACTGAACTCAACCGACAGGCCTTTAAAACTCTGCAAAGATGAGAAATGCTACGGAATGATTTCTCTAAACCCGTCTGAACAGGATCTGAAATGAACTTTTTATTTTATCTGCAACTTTTGAAATCTCTGCGCAAATGAAGGAATAATATTTTAGATCTGTTGTCATTCAATGTTTGATATATTTAACATAAAAAGCATTATATACACGGTAAAATACAGTGTTGGAATTACACTATGGAGGGAGGGTAGCCTACTATACACTGTACGGTACTTTGTTATTGTCACCTATAGTGGTTATTTACATAAAAACACACAATTTAAATGATTTTAATTATTTAAATATTTGCTTTGATTAAAAGAAATCTTGGTAAGTTGTTATGAAGTTCAACAGGTCATAACTCTCTCTAATATCTATTTTATATTGATGTGAAAACATCTCCTTCAAACAACTGGATTTATTCAAGTTTCTCACCAAAAACTACATTTTACCAGATTACATTTGAACACATCATGATAACGTTGTAATTTACCTTCATCCAATAGTCATTCTTACCGAGCCAACTTTGAACTCCTCATAATAATAACTCAATGGCACCTCCGTTAACGTTGGTATCTCCGGTATTCATCCAGTCAGGACTGTGCTGCTAACAGCTGCTAACAGCTAACGTTACTAACTCTCCTCCAGCTGATTTCAACATGGGTTTGTTGTTCACAGTGTCTCTTTATCAGATAGAAATAGGATACGCCCCCTCAGGTTTAGCAGCGCCACGCTGTTGAGCACTTTTTCTTCTCTCTTCACCGTGTCTCCGGTCCAAAACAAACTGAAACCTGATATAGCGTGCGTATGCGTCATTGTGCAGCGTAACTGTGGGAAATCATCAATAAGAGGAATCGATGGTCTTTAGTAAGAGAACCTTGAGTTGAGATTGTTTAATCTGATTTAATCTAATCTGATTATCTCACTGAAAACAAACACAACATGAGCAGCATCAGAGACGCTGAGTCAGCCCTTTTAGTTACCAGGAAGTCCATGTTGCTGGCGGGACAGCGAACGCAGCCGTAACTTCCTACGGTGTCCAGAGAGAACCCGTCAGACCAGGAGCTGGTGGAGACGCACAGCTGGAGCTGCAACAAACAACAACAACACACTGAACTACCAGATGTTCTGGACCAGAATGGAAATCTGTAGATGGTGACCTGAGTTTGTCCTGAGGGTGGCGCTGGAGGAAAGGTTTATTCTCCGGAGAGCAGGACAGTGTTTAGGAGTTATTCTCACCTTGCTCTTGCTGAAGAGGTTCTTCTTCCTGAAGGAGAACAGGACGATGTCCCGGAAGTCGGCGGGGTGTTTGACGCTGACGTCCTCGGCTCTGTACTGCAGCACCCGAGACGTCTTGTTGATGATCCAGTACGGGCTGAAGAGCGACAGCAGCAGGCGGCCCGGCGTCTTCGTCACATGAACGCCCACGTCCACCGTCATGCTGGCGTCCGAGTCGCAGGTGAGGCACATGGCCAAGAACTCTGGCATTTCCTGTTGGACGCGGACGTGTCCGTGCCAGTCGCGGCCCTGATACCTCATCAGCACCAACGACATGATCTCACCTGAGACACGAGCGTTCAGGAGGTCCGACGTGTTGCCTTCCTGAAGCTCGTAGGAGTCCGCTGAGCTCTGAGGAGGAGAGACCACATCAGACCACATCAGATTACAGGACTGGATTTCTGATATAATCTATAACCTAAAGACCTTTTACTACTTCTGTCGTACCTCCATCATGTAGCGGACGGTGTAAGGCAGCAGGTTGCGCAGCGTGGCCACAGGGTGGAGGTGGATGACGTAGGCGGGGTCCCAGTCCTCCTCTCCGTGATTGGTGATGTGTCGCAGGTCGTCGGGAATGGCCAGCGTGCTGACCATCAGCGGCAGCAAGCTGCTGTCACTCGCCGGACACTGCAGCACCGAACGCACCTCCGAGCTGCGATGCACCTGCTCCTTCCACGCCACGCAGGTGGACGACGGTCCGTACTGACTGTCCAGGCAACCCGCCGGACGCACAAACAGCTGACATCTGGGGGGGGGGGGGCATAAAACCGGCACGGTCAACATCTCCTGAACACCTACAAAGACCGACTGACAGCTCTGCAGACAAGCCGTCTCCTTTCACAGGACGACTGGACATGAGAGGCGATGTGATGCTACCTGTATGTTTCTAAGGCGATCTGAAACTCCTTCTCGGGTTCGGCCTGTCCGACGCTCTGCAGGCTCCTGGACGTCGGACAGTACTTCAGGATGGTGAACGGCACCGAGAAGTGATTCTTTATCTGAAAACACAAACACAAATGAAGCTGTTGGTTCCTCAACGTGTTCAGACGTGGTCAGAGAAGTGTGTGTGCGGTCAGGTGTTTGTGTGATTCAGACCTGCAGCGGCGAGCGGACAGTGATGACCTTGTTGCCCTCGGCGGCGTCGATCTGCAGCAGCACAGAAACCGCCTCCTGCAGCATCGGACCTCGGATGTTGTAGAGACGGCGACCCGGCTTGTCCACGGCGATGTTGGAGATCTCGCTGTATCCGGAGGGAACTGTGGGTTCAGAAACACGTCAGCCATCTTTAATCTTTATTCACACACCGACAGTTTTATTTAATGGACTGATTGACCCACGAACAGCCAGGCGACCACGCAAGGAGCTGGCCAACCATCAGGAGCAATATGGTATCGGAACAGCTCTACTTGGTAGGCTGAGCTTCTGATGTCCATGATCCACGTCAGATCAGACTTTAAGGTGCCTCCTATAAAATTATAAATGGGCACGCTCCTTCCTACTTCCTACTTCCTTATCGAGCCCCCTCTCCTCTGGAATAACCTCCCTATGGACATCAGACAGTCTGAATCTGTGGTGGTCTTTAAATCCGAACTCAAAACCCATCTTTTTGGACCTAACTTTCAAATAGATAGTTATTCTTTTATTATTCAGCTGGTGGGTCGGTCTCAGTCTCAATGTATAACTTAAGCCTAGTAGTCCTGTTCCTCACGTACTGTACGTAGTAGGCAGAAATGAATGTTGGTGTGACTGTAGGACTGATTGTGGTGAAAGTGAAAGTGAGGCGTTCTGACCGATGGTGAGGTTGAACAGGCAGCTCTCTTGGCGCTGCAGAGCCGACAGATTGCCCCGTGACGACGGTTCGAACATGGAGTGCTCCAGGTCCATGATCTGATCCATCGACAGCTCGTGTAGCTTCCCCTGCGCCGCTGAACCCACCGGCCTCAGGTTGGCGCTGTGCTGCACGATGAGAGGAATCCCGAGAGAGTTTCTGATGGTGAAGGGGGCCTTCTCCTTCAGAGAGTAGTCGAAGGTGGAGGCTGTGCCCTCTGAGAACGCCTGACCAAAACACAGCAGTGATAAATTAATAAGGTTTATCTATAACTGGATATTCAGTCTTTGAATGAACACAATGATTTAAGCCTCAGAAGGTTTATAGTTCATGTTCTTAAAGGGACAGTGTGTAGGATGTGGTGACATCTAGTGGTGTGGTTGCAGATTGCAACCAACTGAGTACCCCTCCGCTCACTCCTCCCTCTCAAAGACTGTGGTAACATGAGCCGCAGAGTGTTAAACCGCGGTAACGCCGTTGGCCTCACTCAGAGGCCATCCATACCATAATAACACTACTTTACCGAAGTTAGACAGCTGGCGGTACCACGGTTTAGCGAAGCCCCCAAGACCTGCACAGGGCTTTGAAGCAAATTTTCGTAGACACTAAATAGACACTAGATAGTGATGGAAGACGATGGAAGTGATGTGTCGTACCTTGCTGAGGTTATAGAAGATGTTATGTACCTTGCTGAGGTTATAGAAGATGTTATGTACCTTGCTGAGGTTATAGAAGACGTTATGTACCTTGCTGATGTTGTAGAAGATGTTATGTACCTTGCTGAGGTTATAGAAGACGTTATGTACCTTGCTGAGGTTGTAGAAGATGTTATGTACCTTGCAGAGGTTGTAGAAGATGTTATGTACCTTGCAGAGGTTGTAGAAGATGTTATGTACCTTGCTGAGGTTATAGAAGATGTTATGTGCCTTGCCGAGGTTGTAGAAGACATTATGTACCTTGCAGAGGTTGTAGAAGATGTTATGTACCTTGCTGATGTTGTAGAAGATGTTATGTACCTTGCTGAGGTTATAGAAGACGTTATGTACCTTGCTGAGGTTGTAGAAGATGTTATGTACCTTGCAGAGGTTGTAGAAGATGTTATGTACCTTGCAGAGGTTGTAGAAGATGTTATGTACCTTGCTGAGGTTATAGAAGATGTTATGTGCCTTGCCGAGGTTGTAGAAGACATTATGTACCTTGCAGAGGTTGTAGAAGATGTTATGTACCTTGCTGAGGTTATAGAAGAAGTTATGTACCTTGCCGAGGTTGTAGAAGACGTTATGTACCTTGCAGAGGTTGTAGAAGATGTTATGTACCTTGCTGAGGTTATAGAAGATGTTATGTACCTTGCCGAGGTTGTAGAAGACGTTATGTACCTTGCTGAGGTTATAGAAGACGTTGTGTACCTTGCTGAGGTTATAGAAGATGTTGTGTACCTTGCTGAGGTTATAGAAGATGTTATGTACCTTGCTGAGGTTGTAGAAGACGTTATGTACCTTGCTGAGGTTATAGAAGATGTTATGTACCTTGCTGAGGTTATAGAAGACATTATGTACCTTGCTGAGGTTGTAGAAGACGTTATGTACCTTGCTGAGGTTATAGAAGATGTTATGTACCTTGCCGAGGTTGTAGAAGACGTTATGTACCTTGCTGAGGTTATAGAAGACGTTGTGTACCTTGCTGAGGTTATAGAAGATGTTATGTACCTTGCTGAGGTTATAGAAGATGTTATGTACCTTGCTGAGGTTATAGAAGATGTTATGTACCTTGCTGAGGTTATAGAAGATGTTATGTACCTTGCTGAGGTTGTAGAAGACGTTATGTACCTTGCTGAGGTTATAGAAGATGTTATGTACCTTGCTGAGGTTATAGAAGACGTTATGTACCTTGCTGAGGTTGTAGAAGACGTTATGTACCTTGCTGAGGTTGTAGAAGACGTTGAGGCTGCACTGGGAGACGGTGATGTTCATGGTGTCTTTGGAGCAGATGTTGATGGCCGTGCGAGGTTCAGGCAGAATGACGAAGTCGTCTCCGTGAACGGGACTCTTGTCCTGGACCGGGCTGTTCTTCATCTGCAGGAACAAACACAACGACTTTGAATATATGTATGTCTGAAATGAGCTGTATAAATAAACGTGGTAGAAACAGCAGATTTACCTCCAGCTCCAGGTTCCATCTGCGTCTGCCGCCGTTGACTCGTTCGATCAGAGGCTCCCACACCGCATGGACCTCATTAAAGTAGTTCACCTGTAGACACACGGCAGGCGTCAACGTTATACAGCAGACATGATAATGAAACATCAGTATGGTGGACAGGCTTGTTGTTCTAGTCAGCAGCTGCAGCAATAATTTATCCTCCTTTAATTCATCAGAAACTGGTCAGTGTGAGTTCAGGTTCAGGTGTGAAGGGCTGGTTCAGGTTCAAGTGTGAAGGACTGATTCAGGTTCAGGTTCAGGTTCAGGTGTGAAGGACTGGTTCAGGTTCAAGTGTGAAGGATCAGTTCTCACCTCCAGCGTCATGTCGGCTCTGAGCTGCAGCAGAGACGACCAGTTTTTGGCCGATCCATTGAAGGAGGACTCGGCCAGCAGCAGAGGGACGGTCCGATGACCCAACCCAGACTCCAGAGTCACCTGGACCACCTGTTGGGGGGGACAGTACCTCGTCAACAGGAACCACATCTGATCTTGTGAAGTTTCAGAATAAAATCTTCTTTGAGTAGCTGAAATGTCGTACCTTGACCTCGGCGGTAAAGCTCTCGCCGTCGTTGCGCCCATCCTGCTCTCTGAAGGTCTCGGTGACCTCGGTGGCCTGGTCCACTCCCAGGAACCAGTAGTTACCACCGTAGATGTTCATGACCGACCAGAGGTTGCCGACGTCCATCTTCGCCGCCGGACTCTGCTCTTCGTGCTGCTTCGCCGTCATGGCGGCTGTTATTGTCTTCACTGTGTTGAGGATGAACGGAGAGATCTGGAAGAGGAAGACACGGAGACGGTGAGTTTCTGTTACTTGTTCTGATGACATCACAGTGACATCACAGAGAGGACGACAGGTTGTAAACAAGCCGTTGATTTGGTGTGTTTCCTGGATCGTTGTGACCCATAAAGATAAAAACTGTGATGAATGAACGTACCTTCACAATGACTTCCTCCACCGTCACAGAGCCGCTCAGCGGTTGGTTCGGGTGGGTTTTGGTCTCCAAGGCGACTGAGCAGGGTTTCAACACCTATTGGACGGAGTCAGACTGATGAGTTGAGTTCTGGTTGAAGGCAGCATGTCAGTAAACCATACATAATAATATCAACAGGGATGGACGCCAAGATCTTTAAGCACTGGCCCCACAGGCCACCAAGCCTCTAAGGGAGCTTTCACATCAGGGACCCGGGCCCGGATCCGAGTCCCCAAAGTTCAATTCGTTTGATTAGCGTGAACGCTCCGTATCGTACTCGGGGTCGGTTCGTCGATCCGTACTCCGTGGTCTGGAGTACGGGTCATGTGGACTCGGGTACGGTTCTCATCAGGTGTGAAAGCCGGCCGTACCAAAACAAGGAAGTGGACCGCTATCTAACGCGAGTCACGTTAGCGAGTAGTTTTGTAACGGCGGGCTTTCTTCAACGCCGCCGGTCTTCTCTGAAATCGGTATACATACAAAACTGTTCCATATCTGTGACTGTATCTATGTCAGCTGTTCAGCGGGCAGAGAGAAAGACGGGGTGGGGGGGTCGAGTCTTCACATCAAACTCGGTGAAATAAGAGTTTATTTCGGCCAAACCAGAGTTGGTGATTGTTGGAAAGACTAACGACGACGGTTTCGGTGTGTTTTAAGATGCTCCGCTGCTAGAACAGCTGATCTCAACATAAACAAATACATGTGGACGATGACGAAGAGGGGGAACGCTACGGATCAATCGTACCTTATGTGGAAACGCACTGAATTTGGTGGCCAAGGTACATTTTTGGTGGCCCAAATGTAAACGTGTCTAAAAACTAGAGCTGTCAATCAATTAAAATATTGAATTGCGATTTTTCATCGGTTCAAAATGTACCATATTCATTCCATTGATGCTGCTCAGAGAGATCACAGTGACCGGCTCGTCTGACGACAGCACGGAGCTGAAGAGAACATTTATAATGCTTTCAAGCTCTACTCAGTAAAAATAAGTATTGGGGCAATGGGCATAAAAAATATGCTCAAATCATAATGCATGTGTCGGGTTTGCTATGTTATGATCTGAGCATATTGTTTTATACTAAATGCAGTACCTGTGAGGGTTTCTGGATCAATATCTGTCATTGATCTGTGTTGTTAATTGATTTACAATAATAAATATATACATACATTTACATAAAGCAGCATATTTGTCCACTCCCATGTTGATAAGAGGATTAAATACTTGACTAATCTCCTTTAAGGTTCATGTAGAACAGATAAAACGTGAGATTAATTGTGGTAGAATATTTGAATGGATTGACAGCTTTAGTTAAAATAGTAAGAGGTTTACTGAAACAGAGAAGGCAGTGGTCGACTGGAACTGTTCCTAAAAATGTAAAAATTTAAATAATGATTTATATGTTTTGTTATTCATTTTGTTTTTAATAGAGAGTGTCTAGGTATAAGATTTGTATTGTACAGGTTCCTATCTAATAAACTTTAAGTAGAACTGCTCCCCCTGTTGGATAATCTGCAGATTGAGAGGAGCTTCACGTGTCTGAGTGGTGTTTCATAAAAACTCCTAATGAAACGATGTGTTTTTAAAGAACCACGTCTTCAGTAGGAACCAACGGGCTTAGAGCTGAGAGCCACAGACAGGAAGTCAGACCGTATTTAAACCCTAATGAGTGACCCGCTGTGACCCCCACATGTGGTCATGTGATCTTACGGTGGTGACGGCCGTGTCCTCCTTGTTTCGGATGAAGGGGCAGGCGAGGACTTTCAGCTCCCTCAGGTTGGCTCTGGTGTTCTGGGTCCCGTCCTCCTCGGCCTGCAGGGTGAAGTCACACTGGAACGAGGCCACGAGGGCGGGGGCGTCCGCCTTCATCAGGCTGGCCACGAACACCACCTCCGGGTCCACCACCACCGCCCGCAGACGAGTCCTGACCATGGAGGCTGCACCGAGGGAAGACAACCAGAGGTTAGATTATATCCTACCCTATTGTTAGGATTATAACAATGGCCCCGACCACGGCTCTGAAATATCAGTCAGTTTGAATCTACGGCCCCGACCATGGCTCTGAAATATCAGTACGCTAGAATCTATGGCCCCGACCATGAGTAATCAGAGCTGTGGTCGGGGCCCTGTTAAAATAAAGGTGTGTGTGTAACTATACTTACCCCTGAGATATGTTATCTCAGGGGTTTAAACCTGTCTGGGTCTCTCGGTCTTACCGGTCTTGGCGTCGGCTCGTGGCTCGGCGGTCTGTCTCAGCGGCAGTCTGTCACTCGGTGCAGAGGCGGCGGTGGTCGGCGTTGAACTCTGCGGCAGAGCCTGCAGGAAGAAATCGGCGACGGCCATCAGAAACTCCACGCTGGCACACAGGTAGAGTTTCTGCAGCACCGCCACCACTTCCCGTTCCGCGGCGCTCTGCCGATATGTCACGTCTATCATCGCCTCGGGGCTCTCCTCGTCTCTCCGACCGACCATCCTGCAGCCACGAGGTAAACAACACACAACAGGTGGAGTTGAGGTGAGTTCACAGGGGAAGTTCACATTCTGCTTCTATTTGGAGAAACTAATCAGAATTAGTGTGACCGTATCGTCGGCTCTGCTCGACACACGCACACACAGAGAGAAACTAGAGGTCATGTGACCGTTACCGTGAGGTCACCCTCTCCACGCCGGTCCTCAGGTCGTCCAGCGTGCAGGCGTTGAGGATGGTGGTCACCTCCATGCTGCCGTTGTTCAGGATCCTCCCCGAAGTCTTCAGCAGGCGGAGGGCGAACTCGCCCAGTCGGAGGTTCTCCTGGTGCTGGAGGTCTGAGGACTGCAGGGAACAGGAACAACAGTCAGACACAGGATCCAACAACCTGGACCAGCTGATCCCGGACCGGCTGATTGCCGTTGTTATTTTTTTATCTCAATTTTTTTTTTCTTACTACTATTTATTTCATTTTATTTTATTTATGTTTTTTTTACTGCTTTGTTTATTTTTATATTATTTTATTTATGTTTTTACTACTTTATTTATTTTTATTTTATTTCATTTATGTTTTTTTTTTAGTGTATATGTGAATATTGTATGTGTCTTATTATTTCATGTGTTTAGTGTGTTTCTAATGCTGGTGTCATTGCTGCGTTAAGTCTTATAACTATCAGTGTTATATTGATTGTTTCCTTTATTGTTGGGGGTGGGAGGGAAAAATGGATGAAAAAGAGAAGACTACTTATATTTGCTCTGTAATTTATATGCCATGCAATGTTCTTCCATTTAAAAGAATCCATATGAAATATATTTTTTGCACTGCATATATGTGCATATCTTTGATATTCAACTTGTTATGAACTCATAGATACCAAACACTTGATTGTGCTCCTTTCTGAGATTCAGACACTTTATTGTGATACTATATCTAGTCTTTGGGCAAACGGGACGACTGGAGTCTGGATGTGCTGACTGACCTGTTTCGGGTCGTTGCTGTAGAGAACCAGACCAAGAGACTCGATGTTGAAGTTAAACTTCAAGGTCTCCAGAGCTTCCTCCTCCTCTTCCTCACTGCTGACAGACGGTTTCCCAACGTCACCTGAAGTCACAAGACATTAAACTAATCAGCAGAGAACCTAACATCAGTGTGTCTACATAATGATTATATGTATATATACTGTATATGTTAATGTAGAGATCTGTCAGAGGGCTTTATATTAATATATATATATACTGTATATGTTGATATAGAGATCTGTCAGAGGGCTTTATATTAATATGTATATATACTGTATATGTTGATATAGAGATCTGTCAGAGGGCTTTATATTAATATGTATATATACTGTATATGTTGATATAGAGATCTGTCAGAGGGCTTTATATTAATATGTATATATACTGTATATGTTGATATAGAGACCTGTCGGGGGGCCTCCGGCTGCCCGGAGCTGCAGACCGGCCTCTTGTCTCGGGGCGGTGGGCTCCAGACTGCCGGCCTCTCCCAGGTTCTCCATCAGGATCCTCAGCAGCACCTTCAGGTCGTCCTGACTCAGCTCCACCTGCAGGCCGAGCACAGACACGGCGCTCGTTACAGACACTGACACCACCCGACTCATCGCCTACGGCCGAGTCCTCCGTCTCTGTCTCTGCAGATGTCTCAGCACAGATACGAGTTTAGCGTAGCTTAGCATAAAGACTGGAAGCGGGGGGAAACTGCTAGCCTAGCCTGTACCTAGGGGTCTAATCAACACTACAGGAGGACAGACTGTACCTTCGGTGGTGAACATGTCAACTGGAACAGAGGAGTTAGAGACAGACAGGGTTTAGATCAGGTGTGTTATCAGGTGTGTTATCAGGTGAATTATTAGATCAGGTGTGTCATTAGATCAGATGTGTCATCAGGTGTGTTATTAGATCAGGTGTGTTATTAGATCAGGTGTGTTATTAGATCAGGTGTGTTATTAGATCAGGTGTGTCACCAGGTGAGTCTAGTTTACGTTAGGATGAGGCTCATATGTCTGCTGTCACAATAATATTCATAGATGTGATTTGAAGAGCTCTTCTTTAATCTGGAGAAACGATGATTCATTCTCTCTTCCTCCTCCTCTTCCTCCTCCTCCTCCCCCTGTTCCTCCTTCTTCTCCTCCTCCTGTTCCTCCTTCTCCTCCTCCTCCTCCTCCCCCTGTTCCTCCTTCTTCTCCTCCTCTTCCTCCTCCCCCTGTTCCTCCTTCTCCTCCTCCTCCTCCTTCCCCTGTTCCTCCTCCTCCTCCTACCTTCATGGGCTTCAGATCTCCATCGATCTCCACGGCGACCATCTTCTTGTACCAAGAGGCTGCCAGGTTCCTCTTGACGTTCAGGTGCAGGTTGACCGGTTCCAGCAGCTCGGTGCTGGGTCGACCCGACGCCGGATCCATACAGGTCCTGATGGACAACCAGAGTCCAGAAACAGTTTCTAAACTTGTCTTGAAGATCTGATCTTATTAACATTCATGAACGGTCTCTGGTTTCAGGTTGTTTCTGAGTCTGACTGACCTGGAGAGCTTGAGGTGCGTCAGCTGGACGTCCATGTTGTCGATGACGGCCGGCAGCGGGCATCCGTCGACGGGCAGCAGGGAGAAGCTGTTCCCCACCGTGATCAGACCCAGGTCCATCACAAGTGCATCATGGGAGGTGGAGGACTGGGGGATGATGATGAGCGGAGCCTTCAGCTTGATGTCCATGGACAGACGGAAGCTCTTCTGGGCCAAATCCCGAACGCTGGACGCCGCCTTCTCCGCCGCCTGAGCCGTGGCGGCGCTCAGAGCTTCTTTGGCCATCTGGAAGTTGTTGGTGAAGTTCTGAAGGAAACGACATAAAACAGAAACACAATTAAAGTAAGAAGAGCTGAAGGTAAAACGTGCTTCTCTGAGCGGCGTGGAACTCACCAGCAGAGACATGATGAACTTGTGCAGGTAGACCACCTGGATGCAGCCCACGTTCAGCTTCACCCTGCCGTCGGTTCTGGAGGTGTCGGCGTAGCCGGCGCCCTCCGTGGCTTTGGGAGTCAGACTCATGGTGAAGCTGAACACCTCGTCACCCACGATGGAGATCGCCTGAAGGACACAAACATCGTGAGTCTGAGGGAGTCTGAGGTAGTCTGAGGTAATCTGAGGGAGTCTGAGGTAATCTGAGGGAGTCTGAGGGAGTCTGAGGGAGTCTGAGGGATTCCAGGGTAGTCTGAGGGAGTCTGAGGGAGTCTGAGGGAGTCTGAGTCGGAAGGAGTCGGAGGGAATCCAGGGTAGTCTGAAGGAGTCTGAGGGAATCCAGGGTAGTCTAAGGGAGTCTGAGGGAGTCCAGGGTAGTCGGAGGTAGTCTGAGGGAGTCTGAGGGAGTCTGAAGGAGTCTAAGGGAGTCTGAGGGAGTCCAGGGTAGTCGGAGGTAGTCTGAGGGAGTCTGAGGGAGTCTGAAGGAGTCTAAGGGAGTCTGAGGGAGTCTAAGGGAGTCTGAAGGAGTCTAAGGGAGTCTGAGGGAGTCTAAGGGAGTCTGAGGGAATCTGAGGGAGTCTGAAGGAGTCTAAGGGAGTCTGAGGGAGTCTAAGGGAGTCTGAGGGAGTCCAGGGTAGTCACAGTGAGACATCTGACTGACCTTCTTGTGGATGCTTTTGGGATCAACGTTGAGGACGATGAAATCTCTCAGGCGGGCTGAGATGTGAGTTTGTGGTCCTTGCATCAGCAGAGAGCCGTTAATACCTGGAGGACACATCACATCAGGTACATCAGGTACATCAAGTACATCAGGTACATCAGGGTCAGCGGAGACCAACGAGGGCAGACAAAAAACTCAGCGGTGATTCGGTACCTTGGATCTTGATGTCGGCCATGTTGCAGCTCTGGTCGCACACCAGGATGTTGAAGGCTCCCAGCGTCATCATCACCTTCAGGTCGATGATGTCACTATCGACAGGTGACACCAGGGCGGCTGACGGGAAACACAACACGTTAAAACCAGTCCGGCAGATTTATGGAGAAGATATCTGAGCTCATTATGTGTGTGTGAGTGATGGACTGACTGGACTTGGCAGACACCGTCTTGTCCTCTGTCTTCGGTCTGATCTCTCTCTCTGGAGACGCCACGCTGCCGGACGACAGCGCCGCCGACAGGAAGTTGATGGCTGACAGCAGAGCCTCAGTGTGGAGCATGAGGTCGAGAGAGGTGAAAGTCACCTGGAGAGAAAGAGAGAGAGTAAATGAGTGTAATATTAATTTAACCCTTTTAGTGATGAGGTCATGATGAGGTCATGATGAGGTCATGATGAGGTCATGATGAGGTCATCACGGTGTTAGATGGAGGCTAACGCTAGCAGTGGGCTAACATTAGCTGGAGGCTAACGCTAGCAGTGGGCTGAAGCTCCTCATCTAAATGTCCTCTGTGTTGTTGTCTGAATCCAGATCAGACATTAGAGATGAGTAACTGTGATTAGAGCTCTAGAGCTACAACATCAGAGCAGCGTTTCAGAGACGGAGAGGAAATGATGCTAGCAGAAGGCTAAATATTAGCATCTATTAGCATCCCTTTCTCTCCGTCTCTGAAACGCTGCTCTGATGTCGTCCGTCTCTCTTTGTGACTGACTTTACTGAAGGAGAGTTAACTAGAGACATCCAGAGATCTATACGCCCTCAGTTTATCTTTACAGCGCTGCTGTTGGTCACCGGCCCGTTGGCCTCCAGCCCGTTGGCCACCGGCCCGCTGGTCACCGGCCCGTTGGCCTCCAGCCCGTTGGCCACCGGCCCGCTGGTCACCGGCCCGTTGGCCTCCAGCCCGTTGGCCACCGGCCCGCTGGTCACCGGCCCGTTGGCCTCCAGCCCGTTGGCCACCGGCCCGCTGGTCACCGGCCCGTTGGCCTCCAGCCCGTTGGCCACTGGCCCGCTGGCCCGTTGGCCTCCGGCCCGTTGGCCACCGGCCCGTTGGTCACCGGCCCGTTGGCCTCCAGCCCGTTGGCCACCGGCCCGCTGGTCGGACGCAAGGCTGCTTAGATAGCTTAGCTCGCTAATTCCACCATGCTACAGGA
>JAUPFX010000002.1:41553076-41570576 GCA_036937225.1 Sebastes paucispinis
ACACCATAGAGAACACTAAAGGACACCACAGAGAACACTAAAGAACACCACAGAGAATAATAAAGGACACCATAGAGAATACTAGAGGACACTATAGAGAACACTAAAGGACACCATAGAGAATACTAGAGGACACTATAGAGAACATTAAAGGTCACCATAGAGAATACTAGAGGACACTATAGAGAACATTAAAGGACACCATAGAGAATACTAGAGGACACTATAGAGAACATTAAAGGTCACCATAGAGAATACTAGAGGACACTATAGAGAACATTAAAGGTCACCATAGAGAATACTAAAGGACACCATAGAGTAAACTAGAGGACACCATAGAGAACACTAAGGGACACCATAGAGGACACTAAAGGACACCAAAGAGAATACTAGAGGACACCATAGAGAACACTAAAGAACACCACAGAGAATAATAAAGGACACCACAGAGAACAGTAAAGGACACCATAGAGAACACTAAAGGACACCATAGAGAACACTAGAGGATACCATAGAGAACACTAGACGACACCATAGAGAACACTAAAGAACACCACAGAGAATAATAAAGGACACCACAGAGAACACTAAAGGACACCATAGAGAACATTAAAGGACACCAGAGAGAATACTAGAGGACACCATAGAGAACACTAAAGGACACCACAGAGAACACTAAAGAACACCACAGAGAATAATAAAGGACACCATAGAGAACACTAAAGGACACCATAGAGAACACTAGATAACACTAAAGGACACCATAGAGAACACTAGAGGATACCATAGAGAACACTAGAGGACACCATAGAGAACACTAAAGAACACCACAGAGAATAATAAAAGGACACCACAGAGAACACTAAAGGACACCATAGAGAACATTAAAGGACACCAGAGAGAATACTAGAGGACACCATAGAGAACATTAAAGGACACCATAGAGAATACTAGAGGACACTATAGAGAACACTAGAGGACACCATAGAGAACACTAAAGGACACCACAGAGAACACTAAAGAACACCACAGAGAATAATAAAGGACACCATAGAGAATACTAGAGGACACTATAGAGAACATTAAAGGTCACCATAGAGAATACTAAAGGACACCATAGAGTAAACTAGAGGACACCATAGAGAACACTAAGGGACACCATAGAGGACACTAAAGGACACCAAAGAGAATACTAGAGGACACCATAGAGAACACTAAAGAACACCACAAAGAATAATAAAGGACACCACAGAGAACAGTAAAGGACACCATAGAGAACACTAAAGGACACCATAGAGAACACTAGAGGATACCATAGAGAACACTAGACGACACCATAGAGAACACTAAAGAACACCACAGAGAATAATAAAGGACACCACAGAGAACACTAAAGGACACCATAGAGAACATTAAAGGACACCAGAGAGAATACTAGAGGACACCATAGAGAACACTAAAGGACACCACAGAGAACACTAAAGAACACCACAGAGAATAATAAAGGACACCATAGAGAACACTAAAGGACACCATAGAGAACACTAGATAACACTAAAGGACACCATAGAGAACACTAGAGGATACCATAGAGAACACTAGAGGACACCATAGAGAACACTAAAGAACACCACAGAGAATAATAAAAGGACACCACAGAGAACACTAAAGGACACCATAGAGAACATTAAAGGACACCATAGAGAATACTAGAGGACACTATAGAAAACACTAAAGGACACCATAGAGAATACTAGAGGACACTATAGAGAACATTAAAGGTCACCATAGAGAATACTAGAGGACACTATAGAGAACATTAAAGGACACCATAGAGAATACTAGAGGACACTATAGAGAACATTAAAGGTCACCATAGAGAATACTAGAGGACACTATAGAGAACATTAAAGGTCACCATAGAGAATACTAAAGGACACCATAGAGTAAACTAGAGGACACCATAGAGAACACTAAGGGACACCATAGAGGACACTAAAGGACACCAAAGAGAATACTAGAGGACACCATAGAGAACACTAAAGAACACCACAGAGAATAATAAAGGACACCACAGAGAACAGTAAAGGACACCATAGAGAACACTAAAGGACACCATAGAGAACACTAGATAACACTAAAGGACACCATAGAGAACACTAGAGGATACCATAGAGAACACTAGAGGACACCATAGAGAACACTAAAGAACACCACAGAGAATAATAAAGGACACCACAGAGAACACTAAAGGACACCATAGAGAACATTAAAGGACACCAGAGAGAATACTAGAGGACACCATAGAGAACATTAAAGGACACCATAGAGAATACTAGAGGACACTATAGAGAACACTAGAGAACACTAAAGGACACCACAGAGAACACTAAAGAACACCACAGAGAGCACTACAGAACACCATAGAGAACACTAGAGAACACCATAGAGGACACTAAAGAACACCATAGAGGACACTAAAGGACACCATGGAGAGCACTAGAGGACACCATAGAGAGCACCATAATGTAACCACCCTTCATTCACAGAGGCTCTGACCTTTGAACTCCAGGCACTTCATGGTGATCTTGTTGATGAACGCTGTGGCACACATGTCGTACTTCCTGACTTTAGTGTTGATGCCCAGGTGAGCGACATGAAAGACCAGGAAAGGTAACTCCTGCTGCTCTCTGGGCTTCTTCAGCGTTAGCAACACCTGGAAGAGGAAACAGGAAACAGAATCAGCAGAACGCCGCCATGTTGGAGGAACAATCCGAGTAAATAGACAAACGTTTCCTGTTTTAGTTTCATGGTTTCTGATGTTTCACAGACTTTCATACTTCTTTGATTTCGAAGTTCAGGAGAATGTTGATGGTGTTTTCAGCCAGACCGCCGTTGGTGGCGGCCGACACGCCGTCAGATCCCGTCTGTGACGACACCACCTCCACCTGCTGCTCAGCAAGCTCCGCCTTCTCTGAGGAGGGAAAATAGTCATTCAAATATTTATATATACGTCTGTCTTCAGATCTTCAGACGATCTTCAGGTGATTTTAACCAGGTGAGTCTAGAACTCAAAGGTAAAGTAAGGTATTCTATGATCCCCTTTCCTGTTAGTAACCATGGTGACGTGTTTAGTGGGCGTATAAATCACGGTGTTAGCTGGAGTCTTTGCTTTGGTTAGCCTCCAGCTAATGTTAGCCCACTGCTAGCGTTAGCCTCCAGTCTTTGCTTTGATTAGCCTCCAGCTAATGTTAGCCCACTGCTAGCGTTGGCCTCCAGTCTTTGCTTTGGTTAGCCTCCAGCTAATGTTAGCCCACTGCTAGCGTTAGCCTCCAGTCTTTGCTTTGATTAGCCTCCAGCTAATGTTAGCCCTCTGCTAGCGTTGGCCTCCAGTCTTTGCTTTGGTTAGCCTCCAGCTAATGTTAGCCCTCTGCTAGCATTGGCCTCCAGTCTTTGCTTTGGTTAGCCTCCAGCTAATGTTAGCCCACTGCTAGCGTTAGCCTCCAGTCTTTGCTTTGATTAGCCTCCAGCTAATGTTAGCCCTCTGCTAGCGTTGGCCTCCAGTCTTTGCTTTGGTTAGCCTCCAGCTAATGTTAGCTCTCTGCTAGCATTGGCCTCCAGTCTTTGCTTTGGTTAGCCTCCAGCTAATGTTAGCCCTCTGCTAGCGTTGGCCTCCAGTCTTTGCTTTGGTTAGCCTCCAGCTAATGTTAGCTCTCTGCTAGCATTGGCCTCCAGTCTTTGCTTTGGTTAGCCTCCAGCTAATGTTAGCCCTCTGCTAGCGTTAGCCTCCAGTCTTTGCTTTGGTTAGCCTCCAGCTAATGTTAGCCCTCTGCTAGCATTAGCCTCCAGTCTTTGCTTTGGTTAGCCTCCAGCTAACACCGTGACCTCATCATGACATCCACACATTAAGGGTCTATATGATCAGTGTTGATGATGACCGGAGATGTGGTGTTTAAAGTAAATAAAGAGTTCCTGTCAGATCTCCCATCATGCACTGGGTGAAGTTACCTTGAGCCACCTGTCTCTTGACGTCCATGCTGTGCTCCTTACTGCCCTCCCCGATGTTCTCCACCAGGATCTTCATCAGCACACCGAGGTCCTCGTTGCCCAGACTCATCTGACGAACACACAACAGGTTTATATCTGACTCTGGAAAGAACACTTAAATCACAGTTTTGAACCACAACGAACGAGTGAGACCTACGTTGAGGGACCGCAGGACTCCCTGGACCTGGACTCCGGGGATCTTGGTGAACCAGGAAGCAGCCAGGTTCCTGGTGACGAGCAGCTCTAGGTTGATTGGCTGGAGGATCTCGATGTCCTGGTGGGACGAGTCCTGCTGCAGCGTGGTTCTAAAAACACGTTCAGTCAACATTTAATCAGCTTCCTGTTCTCTGTTGGGTCGTCATGGTTTGTTCAGATACTAAAATGGTGTGTTTGAATATTTCTGCATACTGGGGTCCCTAAACAGTCTTGAATTACATAAATCGGGCCTGGCTTTAAAGCTGAGACTCTGGTGGATCCAATGAGCCCAACTGTATTCATGTGTGATGATGTTAGTCCCCATAGGAGACATTTCATTGACCTCACTGTATAAAATGACCTGTGGTGACCTCTAGGATAATCACAGCCTCATGGAACTCTACAGCCACAAACTAGAGACCTAGAGCATTCAGAGGATGGATGGATCAGACTAGAGACCTAGAGCATTCAGAGGATGGATGGATCAAACTAGAGACCTAGAGCATTCAGAGGATGGATGGATCAAACTACAGACCTAGAGCATTCAGAGGATGGATGGATCAAACTAGAGACCTAGAGCATTCAGAGGATGGATGGATCAGACTAGAGACCTAGAGCATTCAGAGGATGGATGGATCAGACTAGAGACCTAGAGCATTCAGAGGATGGATGGATCAAACTAGAGACCTAGAGCATTCAGAGGATGGATGGATCAGACTAGAGACCTAGAGCATTCAGAGGATGGATGGATCAAACTAGAGACCTAGAGCATTCAGAGGATGGATGGATCAGACTAGAGACCTAGAGCATTCAGAGGATGGATGGATCAAACTAGAGACCTAGAGCATTCAGAGGATGGATGGATCAAACTAGAGACCTAGAGCATTCAGAGGATGGATGGATCAAACTACAGACCTAGAGCATTCAGAGGATGGATGGATCAAACTAGAGACCTAGAGCATTCAGAGGATGGATGGATCAGACTAGAGACCTAGAGCATTCAGAGGATGGATGGATCAAACTACAGACCTAGAGCATTCAGAGGATGATTGGCTTTGGACATTTTTCAGAAATTTTTCCATTCTTTTTCATATTTTTCTGAGGTTTTTTGGACGTTATTTTGGAAATTTTTTGGGAATTTTTCAGACATTTTTTTTTCGGACATCTGTCGGATATTTTGGGAATTTTTTTTAAAACTTTTTTTTCTTTACTTTTTTTGGAAATTTTTCAGACATTTGTTGGACATTTTTCTGAGTTTTTGGGGATGTTATTTTGGACATTTCTTTGGACATTTTTTGTATAGTGTTTTGGACATTTTTCGGACATTGTTTTTTTTTTTTATTTTTCTTGACTTTTGTCGGATATTTTTGGACATTTTTTAAAACTTTAAAAAAAAAAATTTGGGACATTTTTCAGACATTTTTTCGGACTTTTGTTGGACTTTTTTTTAAACATTTTTAGAAATTTTTCAGACTTTTATTTTTACATTTTTGGACATTTATTTTCTTACATTTTTTTTTCTTTTTGATGGCTTTCCTAGCTAGATTGACAATAAGGGAGTTTCTAAGCAGTTTACACAACAGAAGTGCTTGCCATCCAATCGCTGAAAAATGCCAATTCTTGCAGAAATCTCAAAAAGATTTTGATCCCAAATCACAGCATGTATTTTTTTATGGTGTTCCTCAAGGTCTTGGTGTCTTAATGTGGTATTTTGGAGAGATTATTGAGCATTTTTATCAATTCTCCGGTGGTAAAAAATGGTTAAATTCAGCACCAAATCTGTGTAAAAAAAGGTATCAACCCCAAAAACTGCTGCAACAACTTATGAGACATAAGCACAGATTCACTGACGCAGTGATTCACTGACGCAGTGATTCACTGGGCTTTAAAGAACAACATCTTTTCACTTCTACTGAATTGTTATTCAGTGTTGCTACCTGGAGAGCTTCAGCTGCGTCAGCTTCACGTCCATCTTGTCCACCACCGCCGGCAGAGAGAAACCTTCCGCCGGCAGCAGAGAGAAGCTGTTCCCCACCGTGATCAGACCCAGGTCCACCACCACGGCATTATGGGAGGTGGAGGACTGGGGGATGATGATGAGCGGAGCCTTCAGCTTGATGTCCATGGACAGACGGAAGCTCTTCTGGGCGAAGCCCCGAACGCTGGACGCCGCCTTCTCCGCCGCCTGAGCCGTGGCGGCGCTCAGAGCTTCTTTGGCCGTCTGGAAGTTGTCGACGAACATCTGAAGAACAGAAAGACATCATCGGGAGTGAGGACGACAAAAACGACACCAGCATCACGTGATGAAGACGAGGAGAAAACGTCATGAAGGAGCAAGGTCAAGAGGGAGTCGATGTGAGGCGTTCACTGCCTGCACGGAGTGTACGCCGTCATTTCTGTTTCAGAAACCTTCAGAGGGATAGTGTATATATTATATATATATAATTTAGGTGAACATTAGTTGTTTAATTTTCTTCTTATAACGATTCTTTTGTTGTTGTTTTTGAAAGTTTTTGAAACAAAAATGAAATTCAAAAAGTTCCATTTCAAAGGAAGGAAGTGAGGTCACACAGGCAGAGGTCATGTGACTGACGGGAGGGAGGGGGGGGTGGCAGTGAGGGGACGGGGGGGGTAATGATGGCGGCTGAGTGAGTTGCATAGCACGTATGGAGGAAGTGAGTTCTGATAAGTGTCGCATGAAAAGCATTCCTTCATCCCTCCGTCGACCTGTCGGCATCCTACAAAACATCGCGTTTTGGCGAGGATCGAGCGAGAATTTGGCGAGGATTCGGCGAGGATTCGGTGAGGATTCGGCGTTCTCGCAGGCTCAGACGGGTAGAGTTCAAAGCTGTTAAGTGGTGGCAGGTGGTTTGAGGTGATTTTTCAGATTTCATGAATGCTGTGGTGTATTAATCAAACACACTGATGAAGCTGGAGTCACGGTTCGGTGGCATTTTGGCTAAAAGGTGAAAAATCTCTCTTCTTTTTGTTAAACAAGACTCGGTCTAAACCCCGTACAGGTCTGGACCGCGTTCGGTCAGTCTGTGAATTTGTGGCTAAAGAGTTCCATTAATAGTCAGCAGCCATGTCTCTAATGTTAAATCCAGCGTTAGATGTCCACCAGGTCCGGCGAGGACACTAGAGGACGTCATGGATGTATAAAGAGAACTGGATACAGCGTTGGAGGCAAAGCCCCGTTCACTCCTATGAAAGTTGCTCAGTGACTCATGAAAGTTGGTAGCAGCGGTCTGCTATACATAGCAACGGTCTGTTATACGTAGCAAC
The DNA here is from genome assembly GCA_036937225.1 of Sebastes paucispinis. Taxonomy (NCBI): domain Eukaryota; kingdom Metazoa; phylum Chordata; class Actinopteri; order Perciformes; family Sebastidae; genus Sebastes; species Sebastes paucispinis. Next base: position 41,560,604 of record JAUPFX010000002.1, read on the forward strand.
GGTCTGCTATACATAGCAACGGTCTATTATACATAGCAACGGTCTGTTATACGTAGCAACGGTCTGCTATACATAGCAACGGTCTATTATACATAGCAACGGTCTGTTATACGTAGCAACGGTCTGCTATACATAGCAACGGTCTGTTATACGTAGCAACGGTCTGTTATACATAGCAACGGTCTATTATACATAGCAACGGTCTGTTATACATAGCAACGGTCTGTTATACGTAGCAATGGTCTGCTATACATAGCAACGGTCTGTTATACATAGCAACGGTCTGCTATACATAGCAACGGTCTGCTAAACGTAGCAACGGTCTGCTAAACGTAGCAACGGTCTGCTATACGTAGCAACGGTCTGTTATACGTAGCAACGGTCTGCTACACGTAGCAATGGTCTGCTATACATAGCGACGGTCTGTTATACGTAGCAATGGTCTGTTATACGTAGCGACGGTCTGTTATACGTAGCGACAGTCTGTTATACGTAGCGACAGTCTGTTATACGTAGCGACAGTCTGTTATAAATAGCTCTGATGTTAGTGAATATTTAGTTTTCTGCTCTCCGATTTCAAACTGAGTTCCAACATGTCGTTGACGACTAAAAAGCAGCTGTGCTAGTCGAGGGTAAACCGCGTCCTGATGACAACCTGAAACCAGGTGATATTTAAGGTGGACTGAAGGTGCAGTGGAGTTGCTGAGTGAAGCTAAAGCAGAAGGTTTGATGCAGTTCAGAGCTGCATGCTGGAAGCTGTACCTCGTCAGCAGACGCATACTGAAAGCTAAAAGAAGCCTGGAAGAACAAAACACATCAACAAGACGAGAAACATGAGACACAAGAAACTGTAGAGAGAAGCATGCAACAAGAAACAGGAAACAGGAAACAGGAAACACAGCATGTTCAGTTGTCACAATAAGAAACACATCACACTTTAAAGTTCACTTTAAAAGCCGCTAGATGGCGCTGCGGTAGCGCTGCCGCCATTTTGGACTGAAAATGAGTGTGTGTCCGTGGACGTATAAAGAGACGTCTGTAAATCAGAGGATGTAAATCAACTTCCAGCAGGAACACTGAAATATTCCTCATTTAAATCACGATGTTCTAAAAGCTCATATTTCATCTGTCAGTGACTTTATGTTGAAATGATCAGACAAAAACATCACGATACGCTCAGTACAAACAAATCTACGTATAACACTTCTAAATATATATAAACTACTGCAACTGAAAACACAAACCGACAAATACATACAGCCAATAAATGTGTCTATGTATAAATATGAATCTTTGAGTTTATAAGTTAAATTGTGCATAATATGTATATTTGTGTATATGTACAAAAAATATACATAGATATGTATATTTGTGTTTATATGTATATTTGTGTATATATGTATATTTGTGTTTATATGTATATTTGTGTATATATGTATATTTGTGTATATATGTATATTTGTGTATATATGTATATTTGTGTTTATATGTATATTTGTGTATACATGTATATTTGTGTATATGTGTACATTTGTGTGTATATCTATATCTATGCATATATATGTATACTTGTGTATATGTACATTTGTGTATATATACAAAAATATATATATATACACACACACACACACACACACACACACACACACAGATATACACACATACATATATAGATACACAAAAATACACATCTATGTATATTTGTGTATATATACACAAATATACATATATACATAAATATACATAGATATATATATACACAAATAGATGCTGTGTAAATACTGTAGATACCTGTATAAATATGATATGCATGTATATAGATGTATAATATCTGACCAGCAGCGACATGAGGAACTTGTGCAGGTAGACGATCTGGATGCAGCCCAGACGCATCGTGACCTTCCCGTCCACCCTCGACGTGTCCGTGTAACCGTCCCCCTCCGTCACCCCCGGAAACAAGGAGAATTTGAAGCTGAACACCTCCTCGCCCATGATGGACACCGCCTGCAGGGTGAGGAAGAGGAGGGGGGAGGAAGAACGGGGAGGAAGAGGAGAGGTGAGGAAGAACGAGGTCAGCATCATCTCATATAAAGCTTTAATGAATAATAATGAATACAGAACGGCACAGCGACGACAATACAATATGAGGTCGTGACCTTTCTGTGGATGGTTCTGGGGTTGACATCTGTGACCACGATGTCTCTGAGTCGAGCGAACACCTCCGTCTCCTTCGCCCGCACCAACACCGACGCATCGATACCTGCAGGCGTCACATGATCATTTAACCCACTAAACACGTCACCATGGTTACTAACAGGAAAGGGCTTGAACGGTCACTTTACTCCTTCAGATTGAATGAAACCATGTGTTCGTACCTTGGACTCTGATGTCAGCGATGCTGCAGCGATCGTCACACACCTCCACGTGGAAACAACCCAACATGGCGAACAGCTTAAAGCTGAACACGCCGCCATCTTTGGCTCCTTTAGACACTGCAGAGACACGAGTTAAAGGTGCTTCCTGTCAGATACAGAACATTAGACGGGGACAACACCTGTGAGCAGACAGTATGGACTCACCTGTCCGGCCCTGTCCGGGCTTCTCCACCTGTTTTTTGTTGTCCCGGTCGCGGGTGGCGGTGAGTTGCGACGGCACGGCGCTGTTCAAGTAGTTGATGGTTGACAGCAGAGCTTTAGTGTGAAGGAGGAAGTCCAGAGAGGAGAACTCTACCTGGAACACCAGCAGGGAAACAGCTGTGAGACACCTGTCAACACCTGGTTATTTCATATATGGATCCTGCCATCTGTTGCTATGGAAACCTCGTCCACCCACCTTCAGTGTTTGCTCCGTGTTGTTGAACAGCGTCTGGAAGCTGGGACCGCCGGGGTCGGCCTGTCGGACAGACACACAAAAACATGTTCACATCTGGAATCGGACGTAACAGCAGCGTTACATCATCAGCGTTACATCATCACTCCCCAAACAAACAAACTTGTGTTTTCGCTCACCTTGATGAACTCCACCTTCAGCAGGTCGGAGCCCTGCTTTTCCGAGGAGCTGATCAGGTGGAGAGGATGGTTCCTGCCGTCTGAACAAAAAAACACACCAACAACGCACATTTTAAAGGGACTGTTTCTAAGAATCAGAAATGTGTTGTTAACAGCTTCACCTGTGGCCGTTAAGTCAACTAAAGTCAGCGTCCTGTTGCTGGCGCTTGTGCTCGCTCTACATAGACATGAAGGAGCATCGCTCAACACAGTGAGGAGACACACGTCAGCTAAAAGCACAATATCACTCTATATTCCAGCTGCTTGGCAGTAATGTTAGCTGACCAGACCAAGGTCTCTCCATGAATCAATGCTGATCCTAGTGTTGGCTTTTCCCGCCTCAGCCTCCCGACCGCGGCCGGAGGGAACGGGGGAGACGCCGGAGTTTTGGTCGGAGACGACAACGTGTCTCTCTGCAGAGCTCTGTCACATTCCGTTCGGTTCGGTATGTGACTTCCCTTCGGTACGCACAGTGACCTAAACTATCAGAACAGTCTATTAAAGTCTACTACTCGAACATGCGGAAAATAAATTCTTAAACAAAAAAAAATAAAAAAACTTTTTAAACTTTATTTTAATTGTCACATACATGAACTTTGACCTCTGCATTGAACCCATCCTGAGCTTTAGGAGCAGTGGGCTGCTGTGAAGCGCCCAGGATGTAACCTGGGGTTCAGTGTCTTGCTCAACGATACTTGCAGACAGCCGGGGATCGAACCGCCAACCATGTGATTGAAGGACGACCCGCTCTGCCCCCGAGCCAGTCTTACCGAGAAAGTTTTGGCAGAACAGCAGTTATTGTCTATCAGCTGTAGCATGCTAGTCGGCTTAGCCCATCATCCCATTAGTCAAACTCAGTGGACAACGATTTGAGTCTAAATGAACGCCGACATTGTTCAACTAAAGTCGGGTTTATCTGTTGATACATTACTACAAACATTTAATAAACAACGGCATCCCCAAAAGTGCCAATAAGCAGAACAAGACAAAAATAGACTGGACGGCAAGTCCTTCTCCCCACAGCAAGAGAAGACTCCAGGTTCAGGCCCGTGGACGACCAGAAGTTCATATCACGGTGTAAAGATGTTGACATCAGTCAGCTATATGTTACCTGGTACGTCACAGTAGTCGAGCGTGACTCTGCGCAGGTATGAAGTGATACTCATGTCGAAGCTCCGCGTCTTCCCTTCGGCTCCCAGCTGGCAGACGCTGAGGGACAGGACGGTCTTCTCCTGGTCCACCTGCCGGGTCAGCTCCAACAGCACCTGAACACACCCCACACACTACTGTCTCACATGGACGCACTATATAGAACTTCACGCTGTTATAAAGGCTGATGAGTCACATGACCAGAGACCAGAGAAACAAACAAACCTCTTTGACTTCAAACTTGAAGTGAAGGTCGATGAGTTCCTCCAGAGCCGAGCGCTGGTGATCTTCATCTGTCGACTTCTCACTGGTGTCTTCATCTGAATCTAAAACACAGCAGCAATAAAACAGATTATAACATGATGATAATAATAATTATTTATAATAGTTTAATAGTAATAAACAGATGGACTGCTTTTACTCCCTCAGTTTGTTACATAAATCACTAAATGTAAGAAATAGATCTGTGACTTTACCAGTGGAATGAAAATACATGAAAAGTAATTTTCTATTTGGTAATTCTTTGTTTCAGCATTAGTTTTCATGATTTAACAATGTTAAACAGCCAATCAGAGTGCGGGCAGCACTGACCTGTTTCCAAGGTGTTCAGGAGGGCGTTGTGAAGGCTGAGCGCTCGCGGTCTGGCCTCGGCCAAGGACAGCACCTACATCAGGAAACACGCCCAAATATGGTGATATCAGTCCGGAGCTGCAGTCCCACTGTGATTCCCAACTTCCCCCGTCACTCCTCAAACTTCTCCCATCTCTTCCCTAAACATACCGACAACTTCCCAAAACATTTCTCTTCAATCTTTCAAACTTCTGTCCTTCACTCCCATAAACTCCCATAACTCCCCTAAAGTCCTCCTTCCAATCTTTTCGTTTGTCCACAACCTTCCCCTGTCACACCCAAAACTTCCATAATCCTGCCCTCACCCCGTCACTCCCCTCCCCTCAACTTGGTACAGAACGCTGAACGCAGAAGTGGGCGTAATCACAGTAGAGCCGGATTGTACCAAGTGTACCTTCTCTGTGGGGGTGGAAGGTGGGGAGCCCATGTTGGGCAGTGGGATGCTGTCGACCAGATCCAGAACATTGTGGATCTTCTGGTCTGAGATTTTAACGTGCAGCAGCGGCAGCTCCCCCGACACCTTGAACCTGCAGCACAGACAGCCCAAGATTAGTGACAAAACGTGTACGGGTCAGTCAGCAGGCGAGTCAGCAGACAGACTGGACACCTGTCCACAGGTAAGACTCGTACCTGGGCATCCTGGCGTCCTTCTCCACCATGCACTTGGCCAGCTGGACAGTGAAGTCCATTGGCTGGAGGATGTGTTGGACTGATGAACCCTGCAGCCTAGCTGACTTCCACGCCTCACCTGGAATTCATTTACAACTGATTTAATGAGATATGGACTTACAAGCAGTTGTGTAGTTGTATATATGTGTGTGTGTGTGTGTGTGTGTGTGTGTGTGTGTGTGTGTGTGTGTGTGTGAGTATTACTTGTGTACCTGATTTGCTGTAGAGCACCTGGACTCGTCGTAGCTCCACGTTGTATCTCTCATAAGCTCGATCCATGATTTCCTCCAGAGAGGAGAAGGAGGATGAAGACGAACCACTCTGCTCAACACTGTTCAACTACAAACACACACATGTTCCACCACACTTAACAAACTGAACACACACAACTGTGTACGCAGGCCAACATCTGGGCAGTGAAAACATCCGACCCTTGTCTTAAACAAGTCAACAAGTTCCCCTTGGGATAATAAAAGTTCTATCTCATCCTAAATGTGTTGTAAAGCCCAAAGAAACTCTGATAAGACCCATCACCGAAAATAAAAATACAAACTGACCTGTAAGCTGCCGAAGTCTACGATGATGAGGTCCGACTTGTCGCTGTAGAAACCAGACTTTGGTATGAGCAGGTAGGACGGCTTCAGGTCAATCCTCATGTCCAGGACCTTCCTGGTCTCAATGATGTGAGACAAACCTGCAGAGACCAGAATCCATCAGAGTCCTGATGAGGACCAGACTGTCCTCTACAGGAACAACTAAAACCAGTATCCATCAGAGTCCTGATGAGGACCAGACTGTCCTCTACTGGAACAACTGAAACCAGTATCCATCAGAGTCCTGATGAGGACCAGACTGTCCTCTACTGGAACAACTAAAACCAGTATCCATCAGAGTCCTGATGAGGACCAGACTGTCCTCTACTGGAACAACTGAAACCAGTATCCATCAGAGTCCTGATGAGGACCAGACTGTCCTCTACTGGAACAACTAAAACCAGTATCCATCAGAGTCCTGATGAGGACCAGACTGTCCTCTACTGGAACAACTGAAACCAGTATCCATCAGAGTCCTGATGAGGACCAGACTGTCCTCTACTGGAACAACTGAAACCAGTATCCATCAGAGTCCTGATGAGGACCAGACTGTCCTCTACTGGAACAACTGAAACCAGTATCCATCAGAGTCCTGATGAGGACCAGACTGTCCTCTACTGGAACAACTAAAACCAGTATCCATCAGAGTCCTGATGAGGACCAGACTGTCCTCTACTGGAACAACTGAAACCAGTATCCATCAGAGTCCTGATGAGGACCAGACTGTCCTCTACTGGCACTGCAGATTCAGACCGTGCCAAATAATAACTAATGCTGTTAGAGTGTTTATCGTTGTGTATGCGACCACACTCGATCAATACATTCATTAAACTGACCTGTGGCAGTTTTATCTTTGATCTCCTCCAGTTTGGAGAGCGTGGCCGAGGTCAGGACCTCCAGATCGAGACCTTTCCCCGTCTTAAAGAAGTCGGCCATACCGTTCACCGTCAGCTGGAGGACAAACAGCAGGAAAACACATTTCACATGTAGGAACATCCTCACCCTGATGATCTGATAAACACATGAAAACCAGACGTGAGAGATCTGATCTGAGGTCAGGTGGCGGGTTCGTGTATACCGCGTCGTAGATGATCTCGACAGGCTGAGAGTGGACTCTGAGCAGCTGGTCGGCGGCGCTCTCCTCGGGGTTTAACTCGAACACGAAGCTGAGCAGAGAGGAGGACGAGTCTCCAACGGTGGCGATGAGTGAAGGTACCTCGCCCTGCTGCTGTAGACCTGTAACAAACCAGTGCTCCAACGCCGCCTCCACCCTGCAGGAGGACAGACACAACGCAGGGTCAGAGCCCCGGAGCTATAGAGGAGATACAGTAATACATAAATACAGACATTTACATAAACAGCATATGTGTCTACTCCCATGTTGATAAGAGGATTAAATACTCAACAAATCTCCCTTTAAGGTTCATTTACAACAGATAAAACATGTACGATTAATTTGCGATCAATCATGATTACATATGGAAGTGATGGTTAATCATCGTAGCGATTACACTACGTTGTTAGGCTGCGTTGTTAGGCTGTGTTGCTACGCTGCGTTGTTACACCACGTTGTTACGCCGCGTTCTTATGCTACGTCTGGGGGGGGTAGACACTCACCTGAAGGCCTGAGCTCCAGGTCTCTGAGATATTTTGGTGCTAAGGTCGATCATCTGGACTTTGAGGATCTCGGGGACGTCCGGCTGCTCTCTGACCGTCACTGAGGTCCTGAACAGCTGGAATGTGACGACCACCGCCACGTACTGAACACACACACGCACATGCACACACACACACGCACGCACGCACGCACACACACACACACACACATACACACAAGTTTAACCCAGAAAGTCCTGGTTCTGTTTAAACCAGAAATCCACTTTATACCATCAGAAGTCCTGCTGGTGTCCAAGTAAAAGAATGAAACTGTTGGTTAATTCTAATATTTAAGTTTGTCCAGCTGTTGGTGGAGGAGGCGGAGTCGTGCTGCGGAGACGTTCAGGTGTGTTCTCACCTGTTTGGGTAAAGTCAGGTTGTGAGAGCTGCCGCTGTAGCCGATCGCAGTGTAGAGCTTTTCTTTCTCCTCGGCCGTCACGAGCTCGTCTAACTCCGAACCTGAACACCAGAGGAGACACGTGTCCTCAGTCCACGGCTACATGGGACGTCCAACACCTTAAAGCAGCGGTGGAGTGTAACTAAGTACTTTCACTTTAAGTCCGACTCTCTTTCTGACTGACTCTACTGAAGGATAGTTATCTATAGACATCCAGAGATTTATGACTATATGCAGACGACACACATGTATATCCGGTTAAAGTGGTGATGAAGTCGTTAACCTGATGGGTCTCGTTGGTTGTTTCCACTTACTCTCCCTCTCCTTGATCTCCTCCGGCTCCTGCTCCTCCTTCTTGGCCTTTCTACCGAACAAGCTGCTGAAGAAACCTCCTCCTCCTCCCTGCTTCTGACCCCCCGCCGCCTTCTTCCCCACCACCTTCTGACCAGACCTGATCACCTGGAGGACGAAGAGGAGAAGGAGGAGGAGGAAGAGAAGGAGGAGGAGGAGGAGGAGGAGGAGAGAGGAGGAGGAGGAGGAGGAAGAAGAGGAGGAGTGAGGAAGAGGAAGAGGAGGAAGAAGAGGAGGAGGATGAGGAGGAGGAAGAGGAGGAAGGGGAGGAGGAGTGAGGAGGAAGAGGAGGAAGAAGAGGAAGAGGAGGAGGAGTGAGGAGGAGGAGGAGGAAGAGGAGGAGGAAGAGGAAGAGGAAGAGGAGTGAGGAGGAGGAAGAGGAAGAGAAAGAGGAGGGTCATGTTGTGTTAATGTTCTGTAATGAAAGTGTCGCCTGGTCAGAGGCGGTGTTTACCTCCATGTGGGCCTGCTGGCGGGTTAACGTGATGTTGAAGACGTCCAGAACTTTCTCCAGATCCTGGTGAGACAAACGGACCGTCAGTCATCTCTAACACTGATCTGAGGTCAGAACCATCAGCTCCTTTACAACCCGGGTCCGATCTTCATCTGGAATATTAGACTGAGTTTGATCTGTAGGCTGAGGTTTAGTCTGATGCTGCTGTAACGTTAATGTGAGACTGTATAACTCAAGCTAACGTTAGCTGGCCGTGCTAGTCACCGTCAGCAGCATCATTTAGCCGTTCAGCACTCTGACTGAATATTCACGTACGGTCTGAGCCTCAGATGTCAGAGAGAACGCCTCGTTAACCAGTTTCTTTATTCTATATGCTTCTATTGTTATGTCATAGTATGTATATTATAAATATGCATACTATTATTACTATTTACTTACTTTTCAGACAATTTTCAGAATTTTTTCGACATTTTTTCGAAAAAAATTGGAAACGTTTTTTGACAGTTTTTAAAAAAATTTCAGACATTTGTCAGACTTTTTTTGGTTATTTTTTTCGAAAATTTTTGGTACATTTTTCAGATTTCTTTTTTAGGACATGGCAGGGGAACAGATCAGAGATCAGTGCTTTTTGAATTTATTGTTGGTGCAACCAGCTACACAGCAACTCTTCAGCGTTGCGTTACAGCACCTGGATGTGTCGATCGTTGTCCTGGCTCGGCTTGCTCTGGCTCAGCAGTTTGGCCTTGTAGGCGGCCTTGTAGGCCTTCAGGTTCTCTCGGTGCCGTCTGATGCTGGACCAGGCCCACATGCGACTGAAGCGTCTGATGTGGACCTCCAGAATGCTGTTGAAGCCGTACCGCCACCTGGTACAGGTACAGAAAACAAACGCACCCCAAAACTGTTAGAGGTCAAACACAGGTTCTACACATCTGGCCATGTTGTTACCTGTTTTTACCACCATGTTTTACAACTCTTAATATTTATTTAATAAATAAATAAATACAGTTAGAAGTTCCCGTTTTATTAC
>JAUPFX010000002.1:41575576-41583076 GCA_036937225.1 Sebastes paucispinis
TTCTAAGTAATGCAGGTTTCTTCCAGGTGAGTTTTAATTTCTCCGTGCACTCTAAACAAAAAAATTTCTTCCATCTGTTTTCACTCAAAAGGCAAAGAGAAAAAGTGAGTTAGATCAATTTTATTTCACCTGTTTTCACAAAGAGGCAAAAATAAAACAGTAACTAAGAAAAATCTGCCCGTGTAACTTATAGAAATATCAGCCTGACCTTTTTTCCAACCGTTTCACAGAAAAAAAGGAACTTAGAAATATTATCCTGGCTTTTTTTTTCACCTGTTCTTAAGTCATAAACACAGGAGAGAAAATAATTTAGATCAGACTTAGAAAATGGATCATTAGGAAAATAGAATAAATTCTCTCTTGCCTTTCAGGGCTTCCGTATAACGTCATTGCTGAACAGAGACAGAACAAGACAGGAGACAGTAGACAGAACTACACTCTGAAAATATAATATAACATCCAGCTATCAGTCGTACTTTACTACGAACCAGGTTAACACCGACGTTAGAAAAAAACACTTTCAGAGTTTACACGAGAGAAAATCAGCAGAAAGCTTCAAATCAGCAGCAGAGAGCAGAGAGGAGGCTGAAGAACAGAAACCAGGTGAGTCAGAGGTCAGAGGTCAGAGGTCAGCCTGTCTCACCTCTGCATGCAGCCATCTGTAGCGCCTCCTCGATGCGTTGCAGCTCCTTCTGCTTGGTCTCCTGCTGGTAGCGCTCCTCTTTCGCCGCATCGTACTTTATCGCTACGACAAAAGAAATACAAATCAATCAAAAAGAGTTTCTGTTCCACCGACCTGCTGCTGACGATGACGCCGCGTCCAGCCACCGTCGGCAGAACCGGAACAACACCGGTTATTCACACCTGTCAGTGGTAAGTGGTTAGCCCTGATGCTAATGCTAACGCCAGCGATGAGACGGCCTACAGAGAGGAGGTCATCTTGTTGCCAGGACAACAACCTCCATCTCAACATCAGCAAAACTAAGGAGCTCCAGGTAAAGTAAACACCTGTATATATATATCATATACTGTGTATATCAGGGCTGTCAAAGTTAACGCCATAATAACACGTCAGCGCAGATTCATTTCTGTTAACTTGTTTAACTCTAGACCATGAAGAGAACCAGATGAATCATCATCCACTTCTAGGGACTTTTACTTTGGAAAACCTCTAAATGAATCCAGTAAAATGTTTGATTTTCAGCATGTATGTAGTCAGAGATGTCCTGAAGTCAAATATATCAGTTCATTGACAGGAATTATTGATTATCCAGCAACCCAGAAATCAAAGAATAAAGACATTTCCCTCACAGATTAGTGGTGTTTTCTTTTTAATTGATAATGTTTTATACTTCTGGTGAATATAATCCATCAATCTGATTTCCATAGATGTATTTTGTAGATACAGTTCCCTTTGTTAACACCTTATTTTGAAAAGCGAGAGCGACGGCCGGCTCCACCGCAACGTTACCGCCATACCATAACGTTACCTCCATACCATAACGTTACCGCCATACCATAACGTTACCTCCATACCATAACGTTACCTCCATACCATAACGTTACCGCCATACCATAATGTTACCGCCGTACCATAACGTTACCACCATACCATAACGTTACCTCCATACCATAACGTTACCTCCATACCATAACGTTACCGCCATACCATAATATTACCGCCATACCATAACGTTACCACCATACCATAACGTTACCGCCATACCATAACGTTACCACCATACCATAACGTTACCGCCATACCATAACGTTACCGCCATACCATAACGTTACCGCCATACCATAATATTACCGCCATACCATAACGTTACCACCATACCATAACGTTACCTCCATACCATAACGTTACCGCCATACCATAACGTTACCGCCATACCATAACGTTACCACCATACCATAACGTTACCGCCATACCATAACGTTACCGCCATACCATAACGTTACCGCCATACCATAATATTACCGCCATACCATAACGTTACCACCATACCATAACGTTACCTCCATACCATAACGTTACCGCCATACCATAACGTTACCGCCATACCATAACGTTACCGCCATACCATAACGTTACCGCCATACCATAACGTTACCACCATACCATAACGTTACCACCATACCATAACGTTTCCTGCTAACTTTTTCTGACTTTTTTTCTGCCATATTTCGGACTTTTGCTCGAACGTATTTTGGTCTTTTATTGGCCTTATTGTCGGGCATATTTCAGACGTTTTAAAAATAATTTCCAGACATATTTCGGCTTTTCTCAGCCTTTGTTTTGACTTATTTTCGGACATATTTTGTCCTTTTTTAGACGTTAGCATGCAGCTTTATCTCTGCTCTGTCTAGCTCTGCTTTTCCTGTCAATGTGTGAAACCCAAAGTGTTTCCATCCTTTACTGGATGTGTAGTGTTTACCACGCTGGATTTAACATGGGAGGGTGCAGGTCGTATCCACGACGACCCTCCAACGTTTTACACTTTGTTCTTTTGGTCCTAAAGAAAATTCCCAAAAATGTTCTAAGGATTTCCTAAAGATGTCGGAAAAAATGTCTGAAAATGTCCAAAAATATGTCTGAAAAAGGCTGAAGAAAGGCCGACATATATCCAAAACTAATTCAGAAAAACTTTCCTAAAAATGTCTGAGAAAATACCAAAAAAAAAATCTGACGAATGTTGTAAAAATGTACAAAAGTGGGCCGAAGAAAGGCAGAAAAAAAGTCTGACATATGTCCAAAAGAAATCCGATAAAATATCTGAAAAATGTAAATAAAAAAAAAGAAAATCCATAAAAAGTGAAAAATGGAATGGAAACGGGAATTTTTTCGGATTTATGTCAGCCTTTCTTCAGAGGAAAAGGCTGACATAAATCCGAAAAAATTCCCGTTTCGGCTCGCTGTGGTTTGTTTTGGTTGACGGATACGGATACGTATATATATATAAATATATATATGTAACATACTGCAGTAGTAGTACTAGTAGTACTCTGACTGTGTATTACTCCTCTCACAACAATAAAAGCATTATTGCTGGCATTAAAACATCTATTTCAAGATCGTAAAAACCAACACATATGTATCTGTTAACAGGGAAATGAAAATCCTTTGCAGACTTTTTATAACCGTTTTAACCTATGAGCTCGGGGGGGATATCAAGTCATTCTGAGTCAAAGTCCAACTGAAGTCACGAGTCAGACGGGTCGTTTCATGAATCAACACCTCTCTGCTGCTTAGCACCATCTCACCAACACGCTGATACCAGTAGATCCTCCCAGAATGAGACCGAAGCAACCAGTACACTTCTAATCCCAGATTAGAAACCAGCTACGTCTACATGAAACCATCACAGCTCTGAAATACAGAAGGTTCCAGAGAAGGAGAGGTAGAGGAGAGAGAGAGCTGACCGCGGGGCTGCACGACGTGGTTTCACTGATCCATCTGCCATCTAACACGTTCACAGTAAAAGCTCTCCAGCAAAGAGGGCTTATTATTATTATTATTATGATGATGTAGAGGTCGTGCAGCCCCGACAGGAAGCACAGAGACCGGATCGGACATGAACCTGAACCACCACCTCTGAACCTCGGCGTCTTACCGTTATATGGACACGTTATCAACTGAGATCCAGCTGGAACACACACACACACACACACACACACACACACACACACACACACACACACACACACACACACACACACACACACACACACACACACACACACACACACACACACACACACACACACACACACACACACACACACACACACACACACACACACACCTCCGTCATAAATAATGTCACTGTCAGCTGATAAGACGAGCCAATCAGCTGGCTCCGTTCTCCAGGTTACTGGAATCAGTCTCACTATTATAAATCTTTATAAAACCTGGATGAACAGAACAGTTCCTGTGATCAGAGCAAACATTCCTAACGTGAGGATAAACAGAGGACAATGGACGGGTGGACAGCTGTGTCCATGTTTGACGGACACGGAGCCCTCTCTGCAGAGCCTCCTGATCAATTCTTTGTGTGATGTTGAAGAAATGTGGGTTCCTTTGGAAACATATCCTGTAGAAGAAACTCTGTGATAACGCTTCATTTAACAGCTCCTCAAACTTCATGGTAATCAGGTGATAATTAGCAGGTTATCAATATGAAATTACCCCCAATGTTTACCTCAACATTTATCAGAAATGACGTTATTATAAACATGATTTAACCATTAGATGCTAAAATAGCATCTAATGGTTAAAATAGGGCCCTGAGGCTGAGGAGCGGCTGCTCTTCATCAGACACTTCTGATCACCACTGTGTGACTTATTGTGTAACTCAGGAGTCAGAAACCTGCATCTCTTCAGCTCCTCTCCAGCGGCTCTCTGAGGAGTTTAAACATGGAAAGGAATAACTGTTCTTTGTCTACATTTTCATTTTCATTTATCATTGTTGTAGGTCTATGGTACGACGGTACGACGGAGTATTAGGGCCACTTTGAGGAAAAAAAAATAATTTGAGATTTAGAGAATAAAGTCATAATATTCTAAAGTAGTAATTTTCCGTGCTATTTTCTTTTTTTCTCGTTAAGTTACGACTTTATTCTCGTAATATTGCGACTTTTTTTCTCGTTATATTACAACTTTTTTTCTCGTAAAGTTACGACTTTTCCTCGCAGTTACGACTTTTTTCTCGTAAAGTTATGACTTTATTCTCGTAAAGTTACGACTTTTTTTCTCGTAAAGTTACGATTTTTTCTCGCAGTTACGACTTTTTTCTCGTAAAGTTATGACTTTATTCTCGTAAAGTTACGACTTTTTTTCTCGTTATATTACGACTTTTTTTCTCGTAATATTACGACTTTTTTTCTCATAAAGTTACGACTTTTTTCTCGTAAAGATACGACTTTTTTCTCGTAAAGATACGACTTTTTTTCTCGTAAAATTACGAATTTTTTCTCGCAATATTAGGACTTTTTTTCTTTTAAAGTTATGACTTTATTCCCGTAAAGTTACGACTTTTTTTCTCGTAAAGTTGTGACTTTATTCTGTAAATCTCAGATGTTTTTTCCCTCAATATGGTCCTAATACTCCGTAGTACATTGTCTCTTTGTCCCTCACTGCATTAGACTTATATACTATAAACTGAGTTACCTTCATCACAATGATCACATGTTTTGCGGCTCCAGACAGATTGTTTAGCCTTTTGATATTAAAGGTTGCTGACCATTGGTCTCCACATATGTAAGCTGGTAGCTGACGTCATGATTCAGGGAGTTTTTAAGACATTTATTATTATCTTTTTATCAGCAGACATGGAAATAAAACATATCAATTAACTTTCTATTCTTTACCTGGAAATGTATTAAATAAATTACCAGCTATAGCGGAATATAATTATTAAATAATGTTTATAATAAAGTCATTTTCTATAAGTTTTGAGGTAAATATTGGGGGTAATTTGTCAGTAATTCCAAAGAAACTTACCTGTTAATTATCACCTGATTACTAAATGAAGCGTTTCCTGACAGAGACGTGTGGTGATGGAGACACGCTGTCAGCAGACGGAGCTCTGTCATTAATTCATTAAATACTGAACCTGATGCGTTAATATCAGTAGAGTCTGCCGTCCGTCCGGACGTGACGGACGGACGGACATGTACGGGACGGTTTCACTTACTGGCTCCGGGGACGACCAGCAGGTACAGACCGTCCAACGTGGCGACCACGGCATCGTTGTAGAGATTCTTCCAGGGAATCTTCAACGTCAGCTTCCCTGGAAACACAAACAGGAAGTCCCCGCCAGCTGTTTATTACATCACTTTATCACTTTATCATCAGTTTTGGGATTTGATGCACGTGGACACGAAGCTCCGTCTTGTCCAGTAATGTCTGTCCTCTTCCTCCCTTACTGACTGAAACTTTGATTTAGGGCTGATTTTAATATCCTACTCATTACCTTTAAAGCACTTCATGGCCCCAGATTATATTATATATATATATTATATTATATATTATATTATATTATGAAGGCTGTTTAAGTTAACGCCATAATGACGTGTTAACGCAAGTTCCTTTTAACGCCACTAATTTATTTACCTCAACTTGTGATTTTTAGGTCGTAGCGGCTCAGTTCTAAAGCTAGAGTGAAGATACTGGTATCATAGTAAACTATAAAACCTGATGAATCCATCGGTACCAACCATGAAGGAGGTTAAATAACGCTCCAAACTTACACTACATTTTGGCGAGGAAAAACTGTCATGGACATTTTCACATTATTATATTATATTAAATGATTATATTATATATTACATCAAATTATCATATCATATATTATGTCACATTAATATATTATATAATATATCACATTATTATATTATATATTATGTCACTATTATATTATATATTATATCACATTATTATATATTATGTCACATTACTATAATATATATTATATCACATTATTATATATAATGTCACTATTATATTATATATTATATCACATTATTATATATTATGTCACACCATTATAATATATATTATATCACATTATTATATATTATGTCACATTATTATATATTATATCACATTATTATATATTATATCACACCATTATAATATATATTATATCACATTATTATATATAATGTCACTATTATAGTATATATTATATCACATTATTATATATTATGTCACATTATTATATATTATATCACATTATTATATATTATATCACACCATTATAATATATATTATATCACATTATTATATATAATGTCACTATTATAGTATATATTATATCACATTATTATATATTATATCACATTATTATATATTATATAACATTATTATATATTATGTCACTATTATATTATATATTAAATCACAATATTAAATATTATATCACATTATTATATTGTATATTATATCACATTATTATACTGTATATTATATCACATTACTATACTATATATTATGTCACATTATTAGTCTACAACAGAGAGAACTCACCGATCTGTCCGGCCTTCACTTTGAATGGAACATCAAACTCACTCTGAAACACAAACAGAGAGAAAGAGGACCAATCAGAAACCCTGCGGACGATGACATCAGAGGGAGGAGGACCAATCAGAAACCCTGCGGACGATGACATCAGAGGGAGGAGGCGGGGCCTCAGACTCACCAAAGCGTTCTCCTTCACTTTCAGGTTCTCCAGGACAACATTTCCTGCAGAGACACAGCAGATAAACACACTTAACACAATCATTTTAATCATTTTACATTTTATACTTCATAATTTACAGGTTCATACGTGTATTTAATGATTCTACTAGAACATGTTTACATGCTGTTATGCTCATAAAACCCTTTACTGTCCTCCTGTCTGTCTGATTATGTCTGTATTAAACCTCCGCCTGAGGCGCTCTGTGTTTTTTTTGCACATTTCAAGGGAATTGCGTTGCTAGGCAACAGCTTGA
>JAUPFX010000002.1:41590576-41695576 GCA_036937225.1 Sebastes paucispinis
CTCAAGACTATCAAGGCATTCTGGAGCGAAATGTGCTGCCCAGTGTCAGAAAGCTTGGTCTCAGTCGCAGGTCATGGGTCCTCAAACAGGATAATGACCCAAAACACAGCTAAAAACACCCAAGAATGGCTAAGAACAAAACATTGGACTATTCTGAAGTGGCCTTCTATGAGCCCGGATCTAAATCCTATTGAACATCTGTGGAAGGAGCTGAAACATGCAGTCTGGAGAAGGCACCCTTCAAACCTGAGACAGCTGGAGCAGTTTGCTCAAGAGGAGTGGGCCAACATACCTGTCGACAGGTGCAGAAGTCTCATTGAGAGTTACAGAAATCACTTGATTGCAGTGATTGCCTCAAAAGGTTGTGCAACAAAATATTAAGTTAAGAGTACCATCATTTTTGTCTAGGCCAGTTTCATTAGTTTGTTTATTAAAATGATTCTGTTGAACCAAAATTCAAAAGCAATATCTCATTTTCATTAGTTAATTTTCAATAAATTTTTATTTATTATTACTTTTGTCAGTTTCAAGTTATTTCAGTGACCATTGTGGGTTTTTCTTTCTTTAACGGAACGTTACCAACAACTTTGCCTACGTCTGTATGAAAAAGAGGATTGTGTGGCTCATTATGATGATGCAGTGCATTCTTATGTAGCAGTAAACAGTGCAGACAGCAGGTAAGCAGGTATGTGGTACATGTCTTCTCTTTTAAATTTTAATTGTGGAAATTATAATCTGCATCCACAGAACTTTTTTTTTTGCATTTTTTTGTTCCCAAAATCAGAACTGAATTGGGGAAAGAAAGCTTTTAGATTTCCGTCACCTATTGCATGGAACAGTCTAAAGATGAATAAAAATAAATAAATTAAAAAATAAATTAAAAAATGAAAAGATAAAAAATAAAAAGATAAAAAATAAAAGATAAATGAAAATAAAAAGATAAATAAAGATAAAAACACTTTGTATTATCCAACAGAAACACAGAGCTGACCGTTTAGAAACAGCGGATTCAAATGGCAATAACATTTACAGGAAGTATAAATGAGCATTTAATAAATAAATGAATAGTTTTTGACAATTGTTCTAGGCTGTTTCATGCTTTTCACAATAAGAGCTGCAGGTCTCAGCCTCCTCCATCCCTGTGTGATGGAGCTCCACTCTGACCTCCAGTGATCACCTGGTAAATCCCACACTGTTGCCACGGTTAGAGCTCAACCTGAAACAGGAAGTGTATGTGAGTTGTTGTTGTTGTTGTTGTTGTTGTTGATGAGGACGAACATGTTTTATTAAAACTCATTTCCTGCTGATGGACCCTAATCAGCGGTCAGTTCGTGCGGCGGCAGCGTTCACCTGCCAACAGCAGCGGCTCATTTGTGCTGAGTGCGGCGTGATGTCATCAGCATGTCACAGTTCAGAGAATCGGCGCCATGTTGGCAGACGGATTTAATGAAGCTGCTGATTGAGGATAAGAGAAGAAACATGAAGCGGCTGATTTAATGTTCTCCAATCAAACACACACAGAGGAGATCTTTACTCAGCTCCAACATGTCCCTACATTTACCCCCAAATAATATCAATAATAATAATAATAATAATAATAATATTATGAATAATGATAATGATAATAATAATAATAAAAATAAAAATAATAACAACAATAATAATAATAATGATTATAATAATAATAACAAATAAAAGTAATAATAAAAATAATGATAATAAAATTAACAATAATAATAATAATAATAATAATAGTAATGATAATAGTCATAATAATCATAATAAATAAATAAAAACGATAATAATAATAATAACCATAACAATCATAATAATAACAAAAACAACAACGATAATATTATTAATAATAACAACAACAATAATAAAAATAATAATAATAACAATTACAACTATAATAATAATAATAAAAACAATGATTATAATAATAAATAATAATAGTGATAATAACTTTAGCAATAATAATAATAACAATAATAACAATAACAATAAAACAATAATATATATATTTATAACTTAATACTAATTTTAGATTCATGTATATTAGATGCTAAGAGTCAAAGCTAACGTAGCACACCTCGCTAGCTGACATTTATCTACAAAAATAGCAAAAATGACTTTTCCGCAACACGTCTTTGAAGACATTAGAATTACATTATCTGTCATAAAATACAACATATTTTATATTTATTGTGTATGAAGACGGACATCTGTGGTTACTGTACTACATTATTCACGGTGTAAAGAAAGTCATTAAAATCCCCTATTTTTAAAAAATGTTTTTATATCGATATTTACAATGATGCACAAAGTTTGATAAAAATTAATTTAAATGTCTTTAAAATATTATAGAAATTTAAGAAAGGAAAATGTATAAAATGAATGTTATTGTAATGTTGTGGTGAATAAGTGATAGAAAACATTAAAAAATAAACATGTTACAGATTTAAAATCTTAACCACTAGATGTCATTTTTTGTACCTGTTATATATATATATATATATATTACAGGAAGTATAAATGAGCATTTAATAAATAAATGAATAGTTTTCGACAATTGTTCTAGGCTGTTTCATGCTTTTCACAATAAGAGCTGCAGGTCTCAGCCTCCTCCATCCCTGTGTGATGGATATTTTAAGCATATATATATATATGCTTAAAATGTCATTGTGACTCTGAACAGGAAACACATGTTAGATCCATCCACCTGTTTTTGGGACCATATAAATAAAGATAATTATAATTAGATGATGTCATTTAGCAGCAGTCATGTGACCTTGTCCCTCCTTTAAATCAGCCTTCATCCCCTCAGAGAGAGAGAGACCCCAAGGAGTCACAGCTACAGGTGAGTCACCTCTCTCTCTCTACATATATCATATAATATAATTCAACTTTTATTGTCTTTATACTTACAACAAAACATTGTGTTGTCATTCTGAGATAAAAACAAATTAAATAAATATCTAAAATGATGTATTGATCCATTAAAACTAAGTTTTATTTAAGTTTATAGTTTGTTTATTAAACCAAAGTATATAATAATATTATATGTAACATCTGGTTATTGTCTAATCACAGCTGAGAGCTGCTGTTATATGAATTATTATATAGATATATTAAATATATATTAATGACTCAATAAAACCCTGAAATATTATATAGGATATAAACAAATTAATTGTTTACTTTTGATATCAGAAGATGAGAAGATCATCACTGAGATGTTTTTAGGTTTCACTCAAAATCAAGAAGATGATTTAATTAGTATGTATTTTTATTTCTATCATAAACATACAAAACTTGCTCTGTGAACTTATAGGAATTCATTATTTTATTTTTCTACTTGTTATTTCCTCTTTTTGTTCATGATAAACAATAAATAAATAATATCGATCCAGCACATTTCTCTTTTAACTTCTGAACTAGTGATGTAAAAGTATTCTACTCGTACTCTACTGCACTAAACGTATAAATACTAGTAATAGAAATACTCTATTACAACTAATGAAATACAGGATACTTAAAGCATCTCTCCTGCTCTCTCTGCCCAGCTATAAGGCACTGCTTTTCTTTTATAATCTTCACTTTTATAATCATGTTTTGTACTGTGTTGTTTAACTTTATATATTTATTGTATCGTTGTTATATGTCTCATTTCATCTTGAACCTCGTGGAGAGAGATGAGTTAGAGAGATGTTTCTGTTGGTTAAACAGAATTATTTACTCTCAGTTTGTTTTTGTTTTTTTTCTCTCACTAATTTATCCTGAACAGGATAACTGGTTACGGATAATAATAATAATACTAATATGGATAATGAATAATGAATGAATGAATGACTAATTTATTTTCTGTTACTGTTACTTACTTGTGAGTTTTGCGTATATAAGTATTATTTCTACTGGGTGTTCCTTGTTTTTAATAATGACATTTTTTAATTTGTTGAAATGGATGAAGACTCTGAATGAACCTTTCAGGTTTCCTTTCTCTTCTTCACTGATATTACTGGTTTTCATATTTTGTATTCAAATAAGCGTGCAACTAAATTAGACTAAACTAAACTAAACTAAACAATTTTTTTTTATTAAATGAAATCAAATGAAATTAAATGAAATTAGATTAAATTAAATTAAATTAAATTAAATTAAATTAAATTAAATTAAATTAAATTAAACTAAACTAAAGTAAATTAGACTAAGCTAACTAACTTAAACTAAACTAAACTAAAATCAACTAAATTTGATGAAACTAAACTAAACTAAATTAGACTAGACTAGGCTGGACTAATTTAAATTAAATTAAATTAAATTAAATTAAATTAAATTAAATTAATTTAATTTAATTTAATTTAATTTAATTTAATTAGACTAAACTAAACTCAACTAAACTCAACTAACCTAAATTTAATTAAACTAAACTAAACTAAACTAAGCTAAGCTAAGTCACTTCAAAAAAATTCATAGACACTGAACTGACTGAACTCTGTTCTGGTTTCCTCCTTTCAGAGGCTATTGGAGGAGAAGCTGAGGATTGTGGGAGTTGTGGTGCAGACCGTCTCTTCTTCTTCTTCTTCTTCTTCTTCTTCTTCTTCTTCTTCTTCTTCTTCTTCTCTGTGAGAGCAGGATGTTTGGTTCTGTGCTGCTCTGCTGTTGGTCCTTCAGTCTGCTGCGTCTCTCTTCTTCTCTGGTTCATGGAAACATCCAGCTGGACGACGGTCCGGCCGCCGGCCGCCGCACCGACACCTCGTACCTGTCTGACATCGGTCAGTAACACCTGTCCAATCAGAGAGCTCACCAGACACACCAGAGCCGTGGTCGGGGCCATAGATTCTACCTTACTGATATTTCAGAGCCGTGGTCGGGGCCATAGATTCTACCTTACTGATATTTCAGAGCCGTGGTCGGGGCCATAGATTCTATAACTTACTGATATATCAGAGTCGTGGTCGGGGCCATAGATTCTACCTTACTGATATTTCAGAGCCGTGGTCGGGGCCATAGATTCTATAACTTACTGATATATCAGAGTCGTGGTCGGGGCTATAGATTCTATAACTTACTGATATATCAGAGTCGTGGTCGGGGCTATAGATTCTATAACTTACTGATATATCAGAGTCGTGGTCGGGGCTATAGATTCTATAACTTACTGATATATCAGAGTCGTGGTCGGGGCTATAGATTCTAACTTACTGCCATTCAGAGTTGTGGTCGGGGCCATAGATTCTATAACTTACTGATATATCAGAGTCGTGGTCGGGGCTATAGATTCTAACTTACTGCCATTCAGAGTCGTGGTCGGGGCTATAGATTCTAACTTACTGGCGTAATGAAGGTGGACGACAGGTAACAGCAGGTGTGTTTTCTGCGTCCTACAGAGAGAAGCCACGCCCCCGACCCCGTGCATGACCCCGCCCTCTTACCTGTCGACTCAATGGAGGATCACTTCCTGATGGACGTGGGGTCCTACGACGAGGTGGGTGTGGCTTATTTAAAGACACAGTACTCTCCATGATTTTGTTAAAGAGCACAAGTTTCTTTCCTCCTGTTAACGTGTCATCGGCTGCAGTGACAAATCTGTTTCCTGTTTCTGTACCTTTACTTCCTGTTTTCCAGGACTCCTCAGCAGCCTTGCAGCTGCAGGGTCGGGCCATGCGTTCATCTCGTCGCTGCATCCCCCACCAGCAGTCATGTCTGGGTTACCCGCTGCCCTGCTGCGACCCCTGTGACACCTGCTACTGCCGCTTCTTTAACGCCATCTGCTACTGCCGCCGGGTCGGCCACGCCTGCCCACCCAGACGAACCTGATGCCGGGACGCCGTGAGGAGACGCGTTCAACATGTTGACACTCTTTCTGTTACTCGTTGGATAAAATGTGCTCTCTGTGTAATAAACGACTGCTGAGGAAAACGTATATTCAGATGCCAGATTAACGTGTTTTGTGACCGTATTGTGATTACTGACAACATGTCAACATGGTTATTAATTAATTAAGAAACTATGGACAATAATAGGATTAATCACGATTAAATATTTTAATTGATTGACAGCCCTAAGAAAAATACAATAAACATAAAGCAAGTTGATGCACTTTGACAGCTGTGTTGGAAGGTTATTCATTTATATGCAACTGCATGGGGTGAGTTTGGACAGAACATGTTCAACGTGAACAAATTGACTTCTTCCTTGTAGACAGGATTTCATTGTTACAGAGAGAAGTAATGCAGCAGTGACTGGCTGTCTATTTAAAGGTATTATATGTAACAATTTACGTGTTTTAATCGCATTATATTGCCAATGTCTCTACGGATTGTAAAGTGACTTAAAAACAAAGACCTTCCCCCGACTTTCTCGGTTGCCTATAACAGCCTGTGGACTGATTTCTATGAAAAAACTCTGGACTGTTTTGCCGGAAAAAATCCAATGAATATGACGTTTATGCACGCTCCCGAGTGCCTCACCTCTCTTGAGCTCCCAGAAAGCGCCAACAGTGTGCAGCTAATATAGCAAAATGCTGTCTCGAGTGCTTAAGCTAAGGTTGGCCAGCTTGCTGTAACTTACAGTAGCTATGCAGTATGGATCTGCTTGGTTGCTTCATAACATTAGCTGATAATGTAATTTACTAGATGTAAGCTATAGTTATTATCATGGAGCCAATGGTCCAAATAAAATACGGGGACATTACAGAGCATTATGAAAGGGATAATGCCCGACGAGGTGTCCATTATCAGGAATTAATGAATGACGTGTAGAGACGTCAGGATGCTGACTGCAGTTCACCTTACGGCCACAGGTGTCATTAATAACAAGCATCTTCTGAAAGTTACATATAGTACCTTTAAGGCTGATTTAAAATCTTTACACACTGCGGAAGCTGTAATATTAATTTATGTAACATGTTCAAGAAGACAACATGTCAACATGCTTGTCAGGAAACACACAGAAATGAGTTGATGAGCTTTAGAGGTGTTGGTAGGTGTATTCTGAACTTTGAGCAAGGCTGTTTCCCCCTGCCTTTCTTTATGCTAAGCTAGGCTAACACATCCTACATCTGAAGGTGTCACTTTCAGAGAGTATTTCTTTACATTCAGTATGAACCAACATGAACAAATATCAACGGAAGATCTGTTTCAGAGTTTCTGGGTATTTATTGATGATCAGGTTGAAACTGCTCAGTTGGCAGCGATGGTCTGATCCATCCAGGCGCGGAGCTCGGTGACGCGGGCGTACACGCCGGGCATTGTGGGAGTGCAGGTTCCACTGCCCCAGGACACGATGCCGACCAGAGTCCAGGCTCCGGCCTTCTGACAGACCAGAGGACCGCCAGAGTCGCCCTGAACAAAAACAAACAACACAATATTAACAACCCGACCTCAGGATCAACACGATTAACATCTGATTTACGTCTGCACCACCACCCACCATGCAGGAGGAGGCTCCGGAGGCTCCGGCGCAGATCATCAGGTTGCTGATCTTGTTGCCCCAGAAACGACGGCACTGCTCATTGGTCAGCAGGGGGAGGGCGGCCTGCTGCAGCAGGGCGGGGGTGTTGGGAGCTGCAACACACAAACACTTCAAACATCAGTCTGAGCTGGAGCTCTGCATGCTGCCCCCCTTTGGTCAAAATATGTCATGGTGGATCCATCGTGGTCTGAAACACAACATGTTGGCTTTGTTGTGATCTTCTTGTGACTGGATCCAGTAACACCTCTGAGCCGGATCCAGTGACATCTCTGAGCCGGATCCAGTGACACCCCTGAGCCGGACCCAGTGACCTCCCATGACTTCCTTCCTTCTGACTAAGAAACCAATTCAGAATCTGATACTGATAACCATCACTGTTAAAACGTCTCACTGCTGCTTCCCTCTACAAGCCCCGCCCCCGCTCTCCTCTGATTGGCCAGGTGCTCTCACCGTTGTGGCGGGTCAGGCCCCAGCCGCTGGTCACACACTTCATGCCTCCGGGGAAGTCGTCTCCGGTCTCGGCCGCACACACTGGGGAAACACGCACGTTCATCTGGGCGGGGCTGGCCAGCTTGATGAGCAGGATGTCGTTGTTGATGGTGAAGCCGTTGTAGCGGGGGTGCTTGAACACCTGAAAAGAAAATGACATCGTTATGATTGGCGAACACACATGATGAAGACGCCGCCATGAGACCAGAAGCTGATGGTCACCCACCTTGCCGACCTTCATGACCTGAATGTCCTCAGCGGTGGAGGAGCGGTCATGTTCTCCGAGGATCACGCGGTGGGACGTCCTGCAGGGAAAAGGACATAGAAATGAGGCGGCCATTTAAAAAGAAAAAAAACCCCTGAAAGAGCAGGTGAAAGATCTACTCACTTGACATTGCAGTGAGCGGCTGTCACCACCCAGTTTTCATTGATGAGAGAGCCACCACAGAAGTGGAAGCCAGTGTAATCCTGAAACAACAACAACAAGAGTGAGACCACAAGTTTATTATTAACACAATCTGTGTGTGTGTGTGTGTGTGTGTGTGTGTGTGTGTGTGTGTGTGTGTGTGTGTGTATGTGTGTGTGTGCGTGTGTGTGTTTACCTGCAGGGACACCTGCCAGGGCCAGGAGTGAGGCACCGCCTCCTCACCGTTCACGATACGAGAGTATCCGGTGATGACGGGAGGGATGGCGGGAGAGCCGCAACCTGGTGACATCATCATGAGATTATTAAGAAAAAAAACGGAGTCTCTGGTTTGATCACACACGAATGAATATATACTGGAAAAACAAAGTTTGGAAACTTGTGTTTGGTCGATTATTTCTCTGTTGTTACAATGCTAATGGTCATTGTATTTTACATCGTTGGAAAGCCTGTTTATTTACCTTCGCAATGATGTCCAACTTGTAAGGATCATGCATTTGTGGGATGAGCAGCACAGCTGACTATGTGGGTAGCGCCCAAGAAAAATTTGCCAAAATGCTCTGCCGATGGTAAACAGTGTATTCTCATAAGGCTACCAGGAAGCCTGCAATGGCTGCCTTTCACCGTCAGGCCCGTTTGCGCTGAGGTCGACAACACAGACAATGGAATCTGAACATGTGGGGGAATGTCATGTTCAGTGATGAGTCCAGGTTCTGTCTGCCAAAGTCGGATGGCAGGGTCAAAGTATGGAGACGATCTGGAGAACGCTATGCTGATTGTTGCACCGATGGAGTAACAGCTTTTGGTGGGGGCAGTGTCATGGTGTGGGGGGGGGGCATCTCCCTCACTGGCAAAACAAGGCTTGTCATCATTGAAGGCCATCTCAATGCAGGGAGATATCGGGATGAGATTCTGCAGCCAGTGGCGATCCCATATCTCCACAATCTGGCACCTAACTTCATCCTCCAAGATGACAACGCCTCCCCACAGAGCCAGGGTTATCACAGACTACCTCCACAATGTGGGAGGAGAGAGAATGGAACGGCCTGCCAAGAGTCCACACCTCAACCCAATTCAACACTTGTAGGATCAGCTTGGGCGTGCTGTACGTGTTAGAGTGACCAACACAACCACGCTGGCTGACCTGCAACCAATCCTGGTTGAGGAATGGAACGCCATCCCACAGCAACGTGTGACCAGGTTGGTGACCAGCATGAGGAGGAGGTGCCAGGCTGTTGTGGCTGCGTATGGATCTTCCACCGCTACTGAGGCTCCTGACGGTGGATTCAATGAATAAAGTGTAAAATAGCCAATATGTCTTGTTTGTTCCTTGTTACTGATAGAGCGTTCAATCATCCACCAAACAACTCACAACAAGAGTCAATACCAACAGGAGAATACACTGTTTACCGTTGACGGAGCATTTTGGCAAATTTTTCTTGGGCGCTACCCACATAATCAGCTGTGCTGCTCATCCCAAAAATGCATGATCCTTACAAGTTGGACATCATTGCGAAGGTAAATAAACAGGCTTTCCAATGATGTAAAATACAATGACCATTAGCATTGTAACAACAGAGAAATAATCCACCAAACACAAGTTTCCAAACTTAGTTTTTCCAGTTTATATATATGTTTTAAAATGTTGTTTCCATACCATTAAAATAGGTCATAACATGACGTATAATACCACATATAAATAAAATCACAAATCTGCCTCAGAGATCTTTACAATCTGTCCAACATAAAGCACGAAAATGTAAAACTCAACCAAAAAAAACCTTCATGTTCGAAACAAAAACTAATCACTGCTACAGATCACACAGTGTTAATGTTCCTATAAAACATATTTTACACAGAAAATAATAAAAATATAATATATATATATATATAAAGCAAAGTTGAACTTTCCTCATCTAGTAGTAAAGAACTGTATCATCTGCATGCAGACGGATTATGCACTTTCTCAGCTGCGTTTGAAGGTTATTAATTCAAATGCAAATGTAAAACTCAACAAAAAAAAAACAAGAATTTGTTATTGATTTAAAATGTGTCTTTAAGGATTAATAAATCAGAAATAAAACTGTAAACTTAGTCACTTATTATATACACGTTATTAAAAAGGTCCATGTAAAACAGGTAATATTCATGATATCAGTTTAAACTGTTCCCGATGCTAAACTAAAGATGTTCTATTGATATTTGGTCCAAACATATTATCTAATAAAACTTAACAGAACTTATTACCATAACTATCATAGCTAACTAACATAAGCATGCTTCACTTCCTCAGCTGTTAGTCAGAGTTTTCTCACCGTAGGCGGCGCCGGCGAAGGCGAGGCAGGAGAGGATCCACAGGAAGGCCATGGCTCGATCATGTCGGGTCTGTCTGAGCGAGGAGCTTTTATACAACCAGGGCAGCGACGTGATTGGACGGGACAGGAGAGGACAGGACAGGAGGGACATCTTATCAGAGACGGTGGGAGTTTGGACAGGTGGAGCTGACGCAGAGTTTTCCACCTGAGCAGGCTGGAACATGAAGGTTAGAGAGACGTTGGAATGACTCTAACATGTTAGATTACGTAAAGGAAAGAAAAACTATTCACAGCTCATAGAGATTACTTCTATAATTATGAATCTCTAATGCACCTAATCAGCAAGAGACCAGAGGCACGTAAGGAGAGGAAGAGGCCATCACTGAGGAAGAGGAGGTCGCATGCAGTAAAAGGACAAAGAAGAATAAAACGAATGAAGAAAACTTTCTTAGAAAATGACTCTTTTTTTAGCATTTCAACAGGGCATCTCAAACAAGTGTAATACGTGCAGGTGCAGCCGGGTTTGTTATCTCTAGTAAAATAATCTTTGGAGAAAAGAATTCAATCCAGGCTGTGATGCATGCTTGCCTTTTTTTGGCATCTACAATAACTACAGTATATGTAAAGTAAGCATGCATTTATAATAGAGCTGTCAATCGATTAAAATATTTAATCACGATTTATCGCAAATTAATGACACATTTTTGTATCTGTTCTAAATGAACCTTAAAGGGAGATTAGTCAAGTATTTAACACTCTTATCAACATGGGAGTGGATGCTGCTTTATGCAAATCTACGTATTTATTTATTATTGTAAATCAATTATCAACACGAAACAATGCCATCAAGAACTCCCAGCAAGCATGCTGATGCTGTGGGAACCAACGCACGGGCATCAATCACGGGAACGTCCCACACCAACATACATGGACGTACTGAGGAGAGATGCTGGACAGTGCTGGCAGCTAGCCAGATGAATGGAGGACTGAGACAGCTGGAAGCTCCGCTGGAAAGCCCGTCTGAGGACGACCCTATGACATCAATTCCGATAGTTGTATTATCACTCTCTAACATCCACTGCTATTGATTTTTGTTGTTAAAGCTTTAAAAGCCCCGAAAGATCAGTTGCGTTCAAGGAATTAGTGATGTTGAAATGAATTTGTGTTAATGCGTTATTATCGCCCTGATTTATAAGCATTGAAGATTAAAACTGCTAATTCACTGGTTGATGCAACTTGCTGTTTGTTTTTAAGTCTGCTACTTGTTTCTGTCATTTGAAATTTCTTAAGTTGTTTTTAACTTTTTGTATTACTGATATGATACTGATATTTCAGAACCGTGGTCGGGGCCATAGATCCTAAATTACTGATATTTCAAAGCCATGGTCGGGGCCATAGATTCCAACTTACTGATATTTCAGAGGCGTGGTCGGGGCCATAGATTCCAACTTACTGATATTTCAGAGGCGTGGTCGGGGCCATAGATTCCAACTTACTGATATTTCAGAGCCGTGGTCGGGGCCATAGATTCCAACTTACTGATACTTCAGAGCCGTGGTCGGGGCCATAGATTCCAACTTACTGATATTTCAGAGCCGTGGTCGGGGCCATAGATTCTAACTTGCTGATATTTCAGAGCCGTGGTCGGGGCCATAGATTCTAACTTACTGATATTTCAGAGCCGTGGTCGGGGCCATAGATTCCAACTTACTGATATTTCAGAGTCGTGGTCGGGGCCATAGATTCCAACTTACTGATATTTCAGAGCCGTGGTCGGGGCCATAGATTCCAACTTACTGATATTTCAGAGCCGTGGTCGGGGCCATAGATTCTAACTTACTGATATTTCAGAGCCGTGGTCGGGGTCATAGATTTTAACATACTGATATTTCAGAACCGTGGTCGGAGCCATAGATTCTAACTTACTGATATTTCAGAACCGTGGTCGGAGCCATAGATTCTAACTTACTGATATTTCAGAGCCGTGGTCGGGACCATAGATTCTGACTTACTGATATTTCAGAGCCGTGGTCGGGGCCATAGATTTTAACTGACTGATATTTCAGAGCCGTGGTCGGGACAATAGATTCTGACTTACTGATATTTCAGAGCCGTGGTCGGGACAATAGATTCTAACTTATTGATATTTCAGAGTCGTGGTCGGGACAATAGATTCTAACTTATTGATATTTCAGAGCCGTGGTCGGGGTCATAGATTTTAACATACTGATATTTCAGAACCGTGGTCGGAGCCATAGATTCTAACTTACTGATATTTCAGAGCCGTGGTTGGGGTCATAGATTTTAACATACTGATATTTCAGAACCGTGGTCGGAGCCATAGATTCTAACTTACTGATATTTCAGAACCGTGGTCGGAGCCATAGATTCTAACTTACTGATATTTCAGAGCCGTGGTCGGGACAATAGATTCTGACTTACTGATATTTCAGAGCCATGGTCGGGGCCATAGATTCTAACTGACTGATATTTCAGAGCCGTGGTCGGGACAATAGATTCTAACTTATTGATATTTCAGAGTCGTGGTCGGGACAATAGATTCTAACTTATTGATATTTCAGAGCCGTGGTCGGGATCATAGATTCTAACTTATTGATATTTCAGAGCCGTGGTCGGGACCATAGATTCTAACTTAATGATATTTCAGAGTCGTGGTCGGGACAATAGATTCTAACTTATTGATATTTCAGAGCCGTGGTCGGGATCATAGATTCTAACTTATTGATATTTCAGAGTCGTGGTCGGGGCCATAGATTCTAACTTAATGATATTTCAGAGCCGTGGTCGGGGCCATAGATTCTAACTTATTGATATTTCAGAGTCGTGGTCGGGGCCATAGATTCTAACTTACTGATATTTGAGAGCCGTGGTCGGGGCCATAGATTCTAACTTATTGATATATCAGAGTCGTGGTCGGGGCCATAGATTCTAACATACTAATATTTCAGAGCCATGGTCGGGCCATAGATTCTAACTTACTGGAGTAATGAAGGTGGACGACAGGTAACAGCAGGTGTGTTTTCTGCGTCCTACAGAGAGAAGCCACGCCCCCGACCCCGTGCATGACCCCGCCCTCTTACCTGTCGACTCAATGGAGGATCACTTCCTGATGGACGTGGGGTCCTACGACGAGGTGGGTGTGGCTTATTTAAAGACACAGTACTCTCCATGATTTTGTTAAAGAGCACAAGTTTCTTTCCTCCTGTTAACGTGTCATCGGCTGCAGTGACAAATCTGTTTCCTGTTTCTGTACCTTTACTTCCTGTTTTCCAGGACTCCTCAGCAGCCTTGCAGCTGCAGGGTCGGGCCATGCGTTCATCTCGTCGCTGCATCCCCCACCAGCAGTCATGTCTGGGTTACCCGCTGCCCTGCTGCGACCCCTGTGACACCTGCTACTGCCGCTTCTTTAACGCCATCTGCTACTGCTGCTGGGTCGGCCACGCCTGCCCACCCAGACGAACCTGATGCCAGGACGCCGTGAGGAGACGCGTTCAACATGTTGACGCTCTTTCTGTTACTCGTTGGATAAAATGTGCTCTCTGTGTAATAAACGACTGCTGAGGAAAACGTATATTCAGATGCCAGATTAACGTGTTTTGTGACCGTATTGTGATTACTGACAACATGTCAACATGGTTATTAATTAATTAAGAAACTATGGGATTAATTAATAGGATTAATCACGATTAAATATTTTAATTGATTGACAGCCCTAAGAAAAATACAATAAACATAAAGCAAGTTGAGCCTTCCACATCTCCCGTTAGTCATTTTCTCTGAGTAGTAAAGAACTGTATCATCTGCATACAGACGGATTATGCAGTTTGACAGCTGTGTTGGAAGGTTATTCATTTATATGCAACTGCATGGGGTGAGTTTGGACAGAACATGTTCAACGTGAACAAATTGACTTCTTCCTTGTAGACAGGATTTCATTGTTACAGAGAGAAGAAATGCAGCAGTGACTGGCTGTCTATTTAAAGGTACTATATGTAACAATTTACGTGTTTTAATCGCTTTATATTGCCAATGTCTGTACAGATTGCCTATAACAGCCTGTGGACTGATTTCTATGAAAAGGACTCAGGATTGTTTTACCGGAAAAAATCCAATGAATATGACGTTTATGCACGCTCCCGAGTGCCTCACCTCTCTTGAGCTCCCAGAAAGCGCCAACAGTGTGCAGCTAATATAGCAAAATGCTGTCTCGAGTGCTTAAGCTAAGGTTGGCCAGCTTGCTGTAACTTACAGTAGCTATGCAGTATGGATCTGCTTGGTTGCTTCATAACATTAGCTGATAATGTAATTTACTAGATGTAAGCTATAGTTATTATCATGGAGCCAATGGTCCAAATAAAATACGGGGACATTACAGAGCATTATGAAAGGGATAATGCCCGACGAGGTGTCCATTATCAGGAATTAATGAATGACGTGTAGAGACGTCAGGATGCTGACTGCAGTTCACCTTACGGCCACAGGTGTCATTAATAACAAGCATCTTCTGAAAGTTACATATAGTACCTTTAAGGCTGATTTAAAATCTTTACACACTGCGGAAGCTGTAATATTTAGACTGCTTTTCTCCTATCGATCTCCACAAATTAACCTCACTGATCTCCTCATCTAAATCATCTACCTGTCTCCTAGACCCTATTCCAACTAGACTGCTAAAAGAAGTTTTACCTCTAGTTAGCACCTCTTTACTGGATATGATCAATGTGTCTTTACTAACAGGCTATGTACCACAGTCCTTTAAAGTAGCTGTAATTAAACCTCTTCTTAAAAAGCCCACTCTTGATCCAGAGGTCCTAGCCAACTATAGACCTATATCTAACCTTCCCTTTACCTCCAAAATACTCGAGAAAGTAGTTGCCAGTCAGCTGTGTGACTTTCTACAGAACAATCATTTATTCGAAGATTATCAGTCAGGATTTAAAGTGCACCATAGCACAGAGACAGCACTAGTGAAAATTACAAATGACCTTCTAATGGCATCGGACAAAGGACTTGTCTCTGTACTTGTCTTGCTAGATCTCAGTGCTGCTTTCGACACCATTGATCATGACATCCTATTACAAAGACTGGAACATTTAATTGGCATTAAAGGAACTGCACTAAGTTGGTTTAAGTCCTATTTATCAGATCGATCTCAGTTTGTACATGTCAATGATGAGTCCTCCATGTACGCCAAAGTTAGTCACGGAGTTCCACAGGGTTCTGTACTTGGACCAATTCTATTCACCTTATATATGCTTCCCTTAGGCAATGTTATTAGAAAACACTCCATAAACTTTCATTGTTATGCAGATGATACCCAATTATATCTATCGATCAAGCCAGACGAAACAAACCAGTTAACTAAACTTCAAGCATGCCTTAAGGACATAAAAACCTGGATGACCTGCAATTTCCTGATGTTAAACTCAGACAAAACTGAAGTTATTGTACTAGGCCCTGAGCACCTCCGAAACAAATTATCTAATGATATAGTTACTTTAGATGGCATTGCCCTGGCCTCCAGCACCACCGTAAGGAATCTGGGAGTTGTCTTCGACCAGGATATGTCCTTTAACTCTCACATAAAACAAACCTCACGGACTGCCTTCTTTCATCTACGTAACATTGCGAAGATCAGGCACATCCTGTGTCAAAATGATGCAGAAAAATTAGTCCATGCATTTGTTACCTCTAGACTCGATTACTGCAATTCCTTATTATCAGGCTGCTCCAATAAGTCTCTTAAGACTCTCCAGTTGATCCAGAATGCTGCAGCACGTGTACTGACTAGAACTAGAAAAAGAGATCATATTACGCCTGTATTAGCTTCTCTGCACTGGCTGCCTGTAAAATCCAGAATAGATTTTAAAATCGTCCTCCTCACCTACAAAGCGCTAAACGGTCAGGCCCCATCATATCTTAAAGAGCTCATAGTACCCTACTACCCCACTAGAGCACTGCGCTCACAGAATGCAGGGTTACTTGAGGTTCCTAGAGTCTCCAAAAGTAGAATGGGAGCCAGAGCCTTCAGCTATCAAGCTCCTCTTCTCTGGAACCAGCTCCCAGTTTCAGTCCGGGAGGCAGACACCGTCTCTACATTTAAGAGTAGGCTAAAGACTTTCCTCTTTGATAACGCTTATACTTAAGCTGCTATAGGCATAGACTGCCGGGGGACTTCCTATGACACACTGTCATAAGGAACTTCCTATGACACACTGAGCTCCCCTCTCCTTCTGTATATACTCATGTCCCATGTCCATGTTGTTACTAACTTCATTCCTTCCCGGGAGTCCTTGTGCCTCCTTGTCTCGCAGCTAACCGTGGAGCGGGGTCACACCTGGAGCGAGGTCATACCTGGAGCGGGACCACACCGGGAGCGAGGTTATACCTGGAGCATGGGCACACTTGGAGCAGGGTTTCACCTGGATCTTGGTGGTCTCCGGTATTGTGGCTGCATCTGCTGCCGCGTCGGTGCCTGCTTGACACCAACTGCTACCATCCCTAATTAACTACGTCTGTACGAGGGACTACCAATGCTAACGAGGGATTTCCAACACCTAGTGACAATGTGGCAGCCTGGAGAATAACACTTCTCAATCACTGCCAAAGACATCAAGAGCTCCCAGCAAGCATGCTGATGCTGCAGGAACCAACGCACGGGCATCGATCGCAGGGACGTCCCACACCAATACACATGGACGTACTGAAGAGAGATGCTGGACAGTGCTGGCAGTGCTGGACAGTGCTGGCTTTCCGATAGTTGTATTATCACTCTTTCCATCCACCACTATTGGTTTTGTGTTATCAGCCCTACTTGTATTAGCTATTACAGCTGCTAGACTGCTATTGTGGCTGCTTCTATCTCTCTCTCTCTCTCTCTCTCTCTCTCTCTCTCACTCTATCTATCTATCCCCCCAGCCGGTCTCAGCAGATGGCCGCCCGCCCTGCGCCCGGTTCTGCTCCAGGTTTCTTCCCAGTAATCGGGGAGTTTTTCCTGGCCACAGTGCGCTTGGTGGATCCTGTTGGGTCTCTAAACTATGGTGTACGGTCATAGACCTGCTCTATATATAAAGCGTCTTGAGATAACTTCTGTTGTGATTTGACGCTATACAAAAATAAATTGATTTGATTTGATTTGATTTGAATATTAATTTATGTAACATGTTCAAGAAGACAACATGTCAACATGCTTGTCAGGAAACACACAGAAATGAGTTGATGAGCTTTAGAGGTGTTGGTAGGTGTATTCTGAACTTTGAGCAAGGCTGTTTCCCCCTGCCTTTCTTTATGCTAAGCTAGGCTAACACATCCTACATCTGAAGGTGTCACTTTCAGAGAGTATTTCTTTACATTCAGTATGAACCAACATGAACAAATATCAACGGAAGATCTGTTTCAGAGTTTCTGGGTATTTATTGATGATCAGGTTGAAACTGCTCAGTTGGCAGCGATGGTCTGATCCATCCAGGCGCGGAGCTCGGTGACGCGGGCGTACACGCCGGGCATTGTGGGAGTGCAGGTTCCACTGCCCCAGGACACGATGCCGACCAGAGTCCAGGCTCCGGCCTTCTGACAGACCAGAGGACCGCCAGAGTCGCCCTGAACAAAAACAAACAACACAATATTAACAACCCGACCTCAGGATCAACACGATTAACATCTGATTTACGTCTGCACCACCACCCACCATGCAGGAGGAGGCTCCGGAGGCTCCGGCGCAGATCATCAGGTTGCTGATCTTGTTGCCCCAGAAACGACGGCACTGCTCATTGGTCAGCAGGGGGAGGGCGGCCTGCTGCAGCAGGGCGGGGGTGTTGGGAGCTGCAACACACAAACACTTCAAACATCAGTCTGAGCTGGAGCTCTGCATGCTGCCCCCCTTTGGTCAAAATATGTCATGGTGGATCCATCGTGGTCTGAAACACAACATGTTGGCTTTGTTGTGATCTTCTTGTGACTGGATCCAGTAACACCTCTGAGCCGGATCCAGTGACATCTCTGAGCCGGATCCAGTGACACCCCTGAGCCGGACCCAGTGACCTCCCATGACTTCCTTCCTTCTGACTAAGAAACCAATTCAGAATCTGATACTGATAACCATCACTGTTAAAACGTCTCACTGCTGCTTCCCTCTACAAGCCCCGCCCCCGCTCTCCTCTGATTGGCCAGGTGCTCTCACCGTTGTGGCGGGTCAGGCCCCAGCCGCTGGTCACACACTTCATGCCTCCGGGGAAGTCGTCTCCGGTCTCGGCCGCACACACTGGGGAAACACGCACGTTCATCTGGGCGGGGCTGGCCAGCTTGATGAGCAGGATGTCGTTGTTGATGGTGAAGCCGTTGTAGCGGGGGTGCTTGAACACCTGAAAAGAAAATGACATCGTTATGATTGGCGAACACACATGATGAAGACGCCGCCATGAGACCAGAAGCTGATGGTCACCCACCTTGCCGACCTTCATGACCTGAATGTCCTCAGCGGTGGAGGAGCGGTCATGTTCTCCGAGGATCACGCGGTGGGACGTCCTGCAGGGAAAAGGACATAGAAATGAGGCGGCCATTTAAAAAGAAAAAAAACCCCTGAAAGAGCAGGTGAAAGATCTACTCACTTGACATTGCAGTGAGCGGCTGTCACCACCCAGTTTTCATTGATGAGAGAGCCACCACAGAAGTGGAAGCCAGTGTAATCCTGAAACAACAACAACAAGAGTGAGACCACAAGTTTATTATTAACACAATCTGTGTGTGTATGTGTGTGTTTGTGTGTGTGTATGTGTGTATGTGTTTACCTGCAGGGACACCTGCCAGGGCCAGGAGTGAGGCACCGCCTCCTCACCGTTCACGATACGAGAGTATCCGGTGATGACGGGAGGGATGGCGGGAGAGCCGCAACCTGGTGACATCATCATGAGATTATTAACAAAAAAAACAAAAAATCATGGAGTCTCTGGTTTGATCACACACGAATGAATATATATATATATATATATATATATATATATTAAAATGTTGTTGCCATACCATTAAAATAGGTCATAACATGACGTATAATACCACATATAAATAAAATCACAAATCTGCCTCAGAGATCTTTACAATCTGTCCAACATAAAGCACGAAAATGTAAAACTCAACCAAAAAAAACCTTCATATTCGAAACAAAAACTAATCACTGCTACAGATCACACAGTGTTAATGTTCCTATAAAACATATTTTACACAGAAAATAATAAAAATATAATATATATATATAAAGCAAAGTTGAGCTTTCCTCATCTAGTAGTAAAGAACTGTATCATCTGCATACAGACGGATTATGCACTAATTCAAATGCAAATGTAAATCTCAACAACAAAAAAACAAGAATTTGTTATTGATTTAAAATGTGTCTTTAAGGATTAATAAATCAGAAATAAAACTGTAAACTTAGTCACTTATTATATACACATTATTAAAAGGTCCATGTAAAACAGGTAATATTCATGATATCAGTTTAAACTGTTCCCGATGCTAAACTAAAGATGTTCTATTGATATTTGGTCCAAACATATTATCTAATAAAACTTAACAGAACTTATTACCATAACTATCATAGCTAACTAACATAAGCATGCTTCACTTCCTCAGCTGTTAGTCAGAGTTTTCTCACCGTAGGCGGCGCCGGCGAAGGCGAGGCAGGAGAGGATCCACAGGAAGGCCATGGCTCGATCATGTCGGGTCTGTCTGAGCGAGGAGCTTTTATACAACCAGGGCAGCGACGGGATTGGACGGGACAGGAGAGGACAGGACAGGAGGGGACATCTTATCAGAGACGGTGGGAGTTTGGACAGGTGGAGCTGACGCAGAGTTTTCCACCTGAGCAGGCTGGAACATGAAGGTTAGAGAGACGTTGGAATGACTCTAACATGTTAGATTACGTAAAGGAAAGAAAAACTATTCACAGCTCATAGAGATTACTTCTATAATTATGAATCTCTAATGCACCTAATCAGCAAGAGACCAGAGGCACGTAAGGAGAGGAAGAGGCCATCACTGAGGAAGAGGAGGTCGCATGCAGTAAAAGGACAAAGAAGAATAAAACGAATGAAGAAAACTTTCTTAGAAAATGTCTCTTTTTTTAGCATTTCAACAGGGCATCTCAAACAAGTGTAATACGTGCAGGTGCAGCCGGGTTTGTTATCTCTAGTAAAATAATCTTTGGAGAAAAGAATTCAATCCAGGCTGTGATGCATGCTTGCCTTTTTTTCGCACCTACAATAGCTATATGTAAAGTAAGCATGCATTTATAATAGAGCTGTCAATCGATTAAAATATTTAATCACGATTAATCGCAAATGAATGGCACATTTTTTTATCTCTTCAAAATGAACCTTAAAGAGAGATTAGTCAAGTATTTAATACTCTTATCAACATGGGAGTTGACAAATATGCTGCTTTATGCAAATCTACGTATTTATTTATTATTGTAAATCAATTATCAACACAAAACAATGTCATCAAGAACTCCCAGCAAGCATGCTGATGCTGTGGGAACTAACGCACGGGCATCAATCACGGGAACGTCCCACACCAACATACATGGACGTACTGAGGAGAGATGCTGGACAGTGCTGGCAGCTAGCCAGATGAATGGTGGACTGAGACAGCTGGAAGCTCCGCTGGAAAGCCCGTCTGAGGACGACCCAATGACATCAATTCCGATAGTTGTATTATAACTCTCTAACATCCACTGCTATTGATTTTTGCTATTAGAGCTTTAAAAGCCCCGAATGATCAATTGCGTTAAAGGAATTAGTGGCGTTGAAATGAATTTGCATTAATGCGTTTTTATCGCCTTGATTTATAAGCATTGAAGATTAAAACTGCTAATTGACTGGTTGATGCAACTTGCTGTTTGTTTTTAAGTCTGCTACTTGTTTCTATCATTTGAAATTTCTTAAGTTGTTTTTAACTTTTGCTGGGTTTTTTTTATTTATTTATTTTATAGTTTTTTATGATTGCAGAACGCCTCTGCTAGCGTAGAGTTAGAGTAGCTAGACTACATATATATAATATGATATAATATAATATAATATAATATATCAACCAAACACAACACACAAGAGTCTGTTGTACAGCACATTGATGAAAATGTTTATTTCTCTCCACGTTGTAAACATCTGTCAGCACATCCATGACTGAAAATCACAACAAAACTCATTCTAAATAGAAAAAACAGCAAAAAACAGCAAAAAACATTTGAGCAGACAAAAGAGAAAACATGAATCATGAATTACAGTTTCTTTCAATACTGTAATACACATTTAAAAAAAAAAAATAGGCCTCTGACTTCCATTGAACAGGTACTCACCTGTGGTCTACCTGTGTTTACATCCTGATTGATGAGCCGACAGGTGGTGCACACATCTCATTTTGAATGATTTTGAAATGACAAAGGTACAAAGCAGAAAATGTGTGTAGAGTTTTGGAAACTTGAGCTGAGGTTTGGCTCTCTGAGTGTCGGGTCGGGTTCACACCTAAAGGTCCGGTTTGCATTCACAAACACAAAACTCAAACGGTCCAGAAATTGTAAACAAAGGTCAGGTGGTGGAAATGTCATTGGATTATTGTTTTATTACAGTTGGCAGGTGAAGAGACAATAGAGGCAATATACCGCTCCTAATTTTCTAGCTTAATGTCGTAAATCACGGAGCACCGTCAGGTTCTGTTCATGTTGGTGTTGATCTGGAGCTCATATCAGCAAACTTTAGTAGAGACGGCGGGCATCTCGAGGAAGACGTCGTCATCATCTTCGTCGTGAATCCTGGTTTGTCCCCCGCCACTCAACATTTTGCTAGCAAAACAGGAAAAGGAAACGTTCTTTTAACCCAGAAAATGACCCATTAAATGGTACGATTCCTGTGATTGGTTCGAATGGTGTTCACACCAGAAAGGAACCGCCCCAGAGTTCGGAGAGACTGAGACCACACCTTCGAGGCGGACCAGGGAGGGGTTGTTTTGTCCGCATCAGGGTTCGATTCCTGCGTTCACACCAACCCAAACGAACCGCATCAAGGAGGGTAAACGCTCCAGGGTTCGATTCCTCCGGACTAAACGAGGCTGGTGTGAACGCGTCCTCAGTTTCAATAATGTGCTTTATGTGTCATTTTAGTGTTTTGTGTTAGTAAATTGAAAAAAAAACTTTGAGTCTGTTGTTTGTGCTTTTATGTGAAACCTTTATGCTGCCGTCTCGGCTCCCTCAAAAAAAAAGAGATTTTAAATGTCAAAGGGAATATCTTGGTAAAATAAAGGTAAATAAATTTAAATGGCACTAAAGCATTAAGGTTGAACCGGTTCTTATGTGTGAAAGGTCAGTTTGGTGGAGACATGTGTGAGTTTCCCAGCAGCAGAGTGTTTATCAGCTGCAGCTACCTGAACGTTGCTGCATCATGACCTCGACCTGCTGAGAAACACATGAATATGGAAACTGTCTGGATATTTATGAATATATACTTTAAGCCGGTGACAGGAAACAAGAACTTGTTATTAATGTAAAATGTGTCTTTAAGAATTAATAAATCAGAAATAAAACAGTAAAACTGGAAACCTTTAGTCACTTATTATATACACATATTATTAACAGGTCCATGTAAAACAGGTTACAGCGTAATATTCATGATATCAGTCTAAACTGTTCTTGATGCTGAACTAAAGATGTTCTATCGATATTCGCTACAAACATATTATCTAATAAAATGTAACATAACTGACTAACTAATGGGCACGTCCAACTGGTAAGAGGCCCCGGGGTAGACCCAGAACACGCTGGTGAGATTATATATCTGGTCTGGCCTGGGAACGCCTCAGGGTCCCCCAGGAAGAGCTGGAACACCTTGCTGAGGAGAGGGACGTCTGGAATACCCTGCTGAGCCTGCTGCCCCCGAGACCCGGCCACGGATTAGAGGAAGGAAATGGATGGATAAATAACTATCATAACTAACACAACTAACATAAATAATATAATTAACACAAATAACACAACTAACTAACATAACTTACATAACTAGCATAACTAACACAACAAACACAACTATACCTAACGCAGCTAACCTAACTAATGAACATAATTAACATAACTAACTAACTTGCTTGATTTCATATAAATATCTGGTGGTTCACAATTTTGATGTCTAAATGTAAAACAGATTGAACAAATCTGAAAATCTATTCAAATGAATTAAAAAACAAAGAACGAAAACTGACTCAGCGGAATAAACATAATGAATATTATCCTGTTTGTTTCATATTTTGTGCAAAATGCTTTTATTGTGAAGATATTTGTAACTTTTGTTTTGAAAAGATGTATATATCTTCACTTACTTTAACATTGATAATTTGGTGATAGTTATCATGATATAATATTTGTCCATCTCGTCCCTCATTAGTGATAGTTTAACACCTTTCCTGTTAGGAAACCACATCTCTTCACAATAAAGGCCTCTCTTCTTAAAATCAAATAATGAAGTAAGAAAAACACTTTCTATGACGCCCATGTCAATAATGCATTATAAATATACTTTCAATGCATTATAATCTGATTATAACACTGTATAATCATAGTTATCAGTACTCATAAATATTCATAATGATTTATAAAAATAATCGTAACACATTATGAAGCATTTTATAATAACTTTTAATGTCAAGTATTATAATACTTAGCTGGTCACTCACTGACATTGTTTTAGAAGGATAATAGTGTATTATAATTCCCAAAGTTGTAATACATCATAATGTTTTTATAACATATTATAATCACTGTTATAACACATTACAATGTGATTATAAGTTACTCTAAGTGGTCGTTGTTTGCTTTAAGGAAGGTTTGGTGTGTTATATAATGGTATTTTGTTTCACTTTACTTAAAGCAAACAATGAGCAGAGTATTTACATATTTATATGTTTATGTATTTATGTGTTTTGTTTTGTTGCTGTGTGGAGCCGAGTTTCTGTTTCCTGTAGTAAATTTTTATTTATGTGTTTCACCCCTCCAAAATAAAAGCCCCATAGAGTAACTGCTTCTTAACAGGAAACTCAGGTTGAGATTTGTTTTTTTCAAAGTAAAAGCCCCAGACTCTCATTATAAGTTAACAGGAAATTAGTGATGGACCTAGTTTTTCAAAATAAAAGCCCCAGAAGGTAACTAAATTAACAGGGAACTCAGGACTGACTATACATAATGCCTCATCTACTTTTTTCATGCATTTACAACTCTTATCTACTGATTCATACTCCATTTAAACCTTCAAATATTCCACATCTTTCATACGTCATCGGTGCTATTCAGGTTTTAAATCCAGCAACGCGGTGTAGCGTCAGCTTTTCAACATCCAGCATTCACACCGCAATTTCTTCAGAAACTGCATTCTCTAGTTGAGTTTGTTGTTAAGTTCTGTGTTTATATAGAACACAACCAGAAGACTTATAACAGTTGTAATTATCAGCGGTGATGTGGCGGCAGCACGTCGACACAAATCAAAACGTCAAACACAGTCAGTGATGTTCAGTGATTTTATTATCATTCACTATCCACACACTCTGAGGTGGGACTGGGGGTCGGGGGTCGGGGTCGGGGGAGGTCAGAGGGTGTGTAACCTCTGAGCGTTTAGTTGGCGGCGAGGATCTGGTCGACCCAACCACGGAGCTCGGTGACGCGGGCGTAGACGGCGGGAGTGGAGGTGGAGCAACGGCTGCTTCCCCAGGAGACAATACCGACCAGAGTCCAGGCGTTGTCCTTCTGACAGACCAGAGGACCACCGGAGTCGCCCTGAAAATACAACAGATCCATTAATAAACAACAAATAAACAACAGGTCCATTAATAAACAACAAATAAACAACAGGTCCATTAATAAACAACAAATAAACAACAAATAAACAACAAAGGACGTAATAAAGAAAAATCATGAAGTAAAACAGTGATGAAAAAGATCTGAAAAACAAAAGTCAACGACAAATCAATCGGTGAGAGAGGTGAGACAGGTGAGACAGGTGAGACAGGTGAGAGAGGTTAGAGATGTGAGACAGGTGAGAGAGGTGAGACAGGTGAGACAGGTGAGAGAGGTTAGAGATGTGAGACAGGTGAAAGAGGTGAGACAGGTGAGACAGGTGAGAGAGGTGAGACAGGTGAGACAGGTGAGAGATGTGAGACAGGTGAGAGAGGTGAGACAGGTGAGACAGATGAGACAGGTGAGAGAGGTGAGAGAGGTGAGAGAGGTTAGAGATGTGAGACAGGTGAGAGAGGTGAGACAGGTGAGACAGGTGAGA
Organism: Sebastes paucispinis; assembly: GCA_036937225.1. Taxonomy (NCBI): domain Eukaryota; kingdom Metazoa; phylum Chordata; class Actinopteri; order Perciformes; family Sebastidae; genus Sebastes; species Sebastes paucispinis. The sequence goes on from JAUPFX010000002.1 coordinate 41,616,604, forward strand.
CAGGTGAGAGAGGTGAGAGAGGTGAGAGATGGAGACAGGTGAGAGAGGTGAGACAGGTGAGACAGGTGAGAGACGCGAGACAGGTGAGAGAGGTGAGACAGGTGAGACAGATGAGACAGGTGAGAGAGGTGAGAGAGGTGAGAGATGGAGACAGGTGAGAGAGGTGAGACAGGTGAGACAGGTGAGACAGGTGAGACAGGGGAGAGAGGTGAGAGATGGAGACAGGTGAGAGAGGTGAGACAGGTGAGACAGGTGAGAGATGTGAGACAGGTGAGAGAGGTGAGACAGGTGAGACAGATGAGACAGGTGAGAGAGGTGAGAGAGGTGAGAGAGGTTAGAGATGTGAGACAGGTGAGAGAGGTGAGACAGGTGAGACAGGTGAGACAGGGGAGAGAGGTGAGAGATGGAGACAGGTGAGAGAGGTGAGACAGGTGAGACAGGTGAGACAGGTGAGAGAGGTGAGAGAGGTGAGAGATGGAGACAGGTGAGAGAGGTGAGACAGGTGAGACAGGTGAGACAGGTGAGACAGGGGAGAGAGGTGAGAGATGGAGACAGGTGAGAGAGGTGAGACAGGTGAGACAGGTGAGAGATGTGAGACAGGTGAGAGAGGTGAGACAGGTGAGACAGATGAGACAGGTGAGAGAGGTGAGAGAGGTGAGAGAGGTTAGAGATGTGAGACAGGTGAGAGAGGTGAGACAGGTGAGACAGATGAGACAGGTGAGAGAGGTGAGAGAGGTGAGAGGTTAGAGATGTGAGACAGGTGAGAGAGGTGAGACAGGTGAGACAGGTGAGACAGGGGAGAGAGGTGAGAGATGGAGACAGGTGAGAGAGGTGAGACAGGTGAGACAGATGAGACAGGTGAGAGAGGTGAGAGAGGTGAGAGAGGTTAGAGATGTGAGACAGGTGAGAGAGGTGAGACAGGTGAGACAGGTGAGACAGGGGAGAGAGGTGAGAGATGGAGACAGGTGAGAGAGGTGAGACAGGTGAGACAGGTGAGACAGGTGAGACAGGTAGGTGGGCGGAGCCTCACCATGCAGGAAGTGGCTCCAGCTCCTCCAGCACAGATCATGACGTCGGAGATGTTGCTGCCCCAGTGTCTCTTACACTGCTCGTTGGACAGCAGTGGCAGAGCAGCCTGCTGCAGCTTGTTGGGAGTACTGGGAGCTGTGGGAGACAGTCAACACACACTCAGACACACTTCCTCCTCCGCTTTCAGAGTAAAAGCATTCTTGTTGCAGAGTTAAAGAAGAAGAAGGGTCTCTATTGGAGGATGTGTCGTGTCTCACCGTTGTAGCGGGTCAGACCCCATCCAGAGGTGACGCAGGTCATGCCGGCGGCGAAGTTGTCGATGGACTCGGCGATACAGACGGGGGACACGTTGGTGCTCAGGCGGGCGGGGGAGGCCAGCTTGATGAGGGAGATGTCGTTGTTGATGGTGCGGGGGTTCCAGGCTGGGTGGGTGAACACCTTGGCGGGCTTCAGCATCTGGACGTCCTCGTTGGAGCCGTAGCCCTTATCGTGCTCTCCAACGATCACACGGTGGTAGGTCCTGACAGGAAACAGGAAGTGTTTCTTTAAAGGGCCAGTTCGCACAAATCACACAAGAAACATGGAGCTGAGAGACGCAGACAGGAAGTCGGACTGAGTCACGTTGTGTTGAACTGACCTGACGTTGCAGTGAGCGGCGGTCACCACCCAGTTCTCGTTGATCAGAGAGCCGCCGCAGAAGTGGAAGCCGTTGGATTGCTGAGAGAAAAAACAAACTGAACTCAGTCACTGAACAACACAAGAAGAAGAAAAGAATAATAATAATACTAATAATGTTATTATCATTATTAATTATAATTATGGCTCTTTCTTATGGAATAACGTCCATGTGGACATCAGACAGTCTAATAATGCATCCCCCTACCCCTCCAAAATAAAAGCCCTATAGAGTACCTGTTTCCAAACAGGTCACTCAGGTTGAGACTTTTCATTACTTCATTGTATGTTAACAGGAAATTAGGGATGGACCTTGTTTTTCAAAATAAAAACCCCAGATAAACCAGCAATACAGCGTAGCTTCAACTTTTCAACAGACCTTGAAATATTCAACATCTTTCATTATTATTATTATTATTATTATTATTATTATTATTATTATTATTATTGTTATTATTATTATTATATTATTATTATTATTATGATTATTATTATTATAATAAAGAAACAGAGCAGTTTGTGTTGAGGTCAGCTTACTCACCTGCAGAGACACCTGCCAGGGCCAGGAGTGAGGCACCGCCTCCTCGCCGTTGACGATGCGGGCGTAGCCAGTCACCTGGGGGGGGACGGCGGGGGTGCCGCAGCCTGAGAGGACGACAGGTGACGGATTTTAAAGGACTATTCTGCTCATATATTGTCTCAACCCTTTGTGTGACGTCACCGTGACGCTCTGCGACTCTCAACGTGAACGTTTCAGTCCGGAGGCCAAACTACCACACAGATGTTTCCAGATGTTTCCAGATGTTTCCAGATGTTTCCAGAGAGCTCATTGGTTGAACTGAAGTCAGTCAGACGTTTGTTTCAGAGCTGTGATCTCTCGTTTATTATCAGAGAGTCACAGATCAATCTGAACACTCTTCTGCTGTTGTTCTATAAACTAAAATATTAAAGAAGTGAATTTATCAGCAAATTTAGAATCAAAGAAACGGATTCAAAGTTTGAGTCTCACCGTAAGCGGCGCTGACGAAGGCGAGGCAGGAGATGATCCAGAGGAAGGCCATGTTGACGACGATGAGGACGATGATGTGTTGAAGGACCGAGCTGCTCTTTTATCCCTGAACCCCGCCGGGCCTCAGCCAATCAGAAACAGCGGCCGGCGGTTTGTCCAGCTCAGCTGTCAGCTGGTTATCAGACCCGGGCAGGCGGCGGCGTTCTCACGGGTCACACGCCCCGACCTCCTGCTCTCTGATTGGTTGATGATGACTGCACACGAACCAGTCAGCACATGTTGTTTTTATCCAAACTGAATTTTATTTAGATTCAGACTTCAGACCTCAGTTTTATGCAAACATAAATGCAAACTAATAATAATAATAATATTATAAAATAACACTGGAGGAATCAGCATAAATATTCATTAAACTGTCAAAATAAAAGTAGACATTGATGATGTGCTCATTCTGTTGTTTTAGAGTTTCCGATCATTAGAGAGGTCCAAAAAAGTTAAAAAAAAGTCTAAAAAGTTTTTAAAAAAGTCCAAAAAAAGTTTTAAAAAATGCCCCAAAAAGTAATAAAAATGTCTAGAAAAAGTTTAAAAAAGTCAGAAAAATGCAGAAAGCAGCATATTTGTCCACTCCCATGTTGATAAGAGTATTAAATACTTGACAAATCTCCCTTTAAGGTGCATTTAGAACAGATAAAAAATGGTTGATTAATCGCGATTAAATATTTTAATCGATTGACAGCCCTGTATATATACATATATATATATATATATATAGATATAGTATGCATATATATATGTATATACAGTATATATATAAAATCTGCAGTGCAATGCTTGATGAATATATATGCAGTGTTATTACCAATCTAGACATAAATAAATAATTACAAAATTATATGATTTAATAAAATTTATGGAACATTTTATGAGTCTAAACCGCTTTTCTTCATCGCCCACAACTGTGAGATATGACATTATTTCAAATGGAATTGTTTCATATACACATTACTGTACACCATATTAACATTATTTATTTATATATGTATATATATTATTATTATACTGTGTATTCGTGGCTGTGTGTGTCCTTGTGTGTTACTGTGTGACATGTTGACACACTGATAACACACTGTTACAGTCAGTAGCCTGTTTGAATGTCGACATATGAAACATGAACAATGATCTGTACATAAATACATAAACATAAATACACAAAGAACTCATTCTTTTCAAAATAAAACATTTCTACAGTTTCAGTTAACAATGTAAAATGTGATTGTTCTAATAAAAAGACACTAAAGTTGTCACAATTATTAGAATTGATATTAGATTAAATTTAGATACAGAGGAGCTGTTTGTGTGTGTATATTATCAATCATTCATCTCTATTAACTTTTAAAGAAACTCAAGAAACGTTCATAATCTTCAGCTTTAGTTGCGGTTTGTGTTGGTGTCTGATTATTTATTAACCGAACTCCTGATACTTCAAGAGATTTATTCTTTATGTCGTTTATCTGTTCTGTTTAGAGGAGATCTCTCATATGTTATTATATTATTATTATTATTAATATTATATTATTATTAATAATAATTATCAGTCTGACGAGTGTGTTAGGTTAATACACTACAGCGTCTGAAACATGTTAAAACATTGAACACACTGAAGTTAGTGAAGCTTTAAAGTTTCTTTAAACAACACTGTGATGCCTTCTGGGAAACTCTGCAGCTGACAGGTGGAGCTCAGCGGAGCTCAGTGATTGGTCAGTGATTGGTCAGTGATTGGTCAGTGATTGGTCAGTGAGAGGTTTCAGCTGCACTGAAAAGTAAAGAATAAAAATGTTATAAAACTTTGTGACTGAGTTTACTTCCAGCTGCTCATTAGTCTCATTTTTCAGTGAGTAATTTCATTAGTTGAGCAGTTTCCTCCGTTTCAGGAAGTGTAGAAATGGATGTGAGAGAAGAAGAAGGCGGATTGCTGAACCAACAAATGACACCGACATTTAATTTGCGGTGGAAACAAGTGAAGCGAGCTCACTCCACTGACACATTTCTTTGTCTTGTTTAAAAAAAATCAATGATGATTTCTACCACAGAACAGAGATGACACACCGACTCAAACTTCACTGAACAAACTCCACATTAAACATGTCATCTGATATTCAGCCCTATATTCTGGGCCGGATCAGGGCTTCGGCACAGAACGGACAGCCAGCGGACCGTGACGAGATATTTGCTGAATCTGACACAGAGTGTACTGGATTAGAATCACTGACTGCAACTTTAAGTTAAGTCAGGTCAAAGTTTGTTTTGTCTCTTGTGTGTGAAGATACTGGTATCATATGAAACTATAAAACCTGATGAATCCATCGGTACCAACCATGTCATACTAGCTGGTCATGAAGGAGGTTAAATAACGCTCCAAACTTACACTAAATGTTGGCCTTTTAGTCTCCGCCCCCCGCTGCTGCCGCCTGATCTCGTCTACTTTCCAGGCGAGGAGCAGTTCATCTCCAACCAGCTCCTTTACTCAGCTACATGGATGCACCTGGTACATAATCACCTGACCAACATGCTTACGATCAAACAGAAACTCCATCAATCATCCAACTATTTTCAGGCATCAAGAAGTGGAGATCTGGCTCCATCACTTATCCTGTAAGCACCGAGACAAATGAAGTCCATTCAATAAAATAATGACTAATATTTATCCCTCCGATGAGTTGCTAAGACGGCAGATTTAAAGTTGATCACAACAACTGCAGACGGAGATTGAAGCTACCGATCTTCTGTTCTGTTCCACTGTGTATACTCGGAGGCATTCTGGGAGGATTTGCAGGACTGGCTGTCAACCAGAATCCAACGACTTGTTCCTCTCACAGGAGAAAATATAGTGTTTGGTGTCAACATGAAGGACATTAAGAGTGACTTGATATTGACCAATCTGATACTGCTGGTGAAATGTTTCATCCAAATGGAGAAAAATGAAACCCCTGTTTTCTGTTTTCAGAAGGGACCTTGTGGACATCATCTCAGTGCTTTAAGACTAATGAAAGGACAACATGCAAAGCGTCTCCTCAGAGCTGATGAAGAACTGAACATACAGACGTAGGCAAAATTGTTGGTACTCTTCCGTTAAAGAAAGAAAACCCCACAATGGTCACTGAAATAACTTGAAACTGACAAAAGTAATAATAAATAAAAATTTACTGAAAATTAACTAATGAAAATCAGCTGTTGCTTTTGAATTGTGGTTCAACAGAATCATTTTAAAAAACAAACTAATGAAACTGGCCTAGACAAAAATGATGGTACCCCTAGAAAAGATGTAAAATAATGTGACCATAGGGACATATTAAACTAAGGTGTGTCCTGTAATTAGCATCACAGGTATCTTCAAACTTGTAATCAGTCAGTCTGCCTATTTAAAGGGTGAAAAGTAGTCACTGTGCTGTTTGGCATCATGGTGTGTACCACACTGAACATGGACCACAGAAAGCTAAGGAGAGAGTTGTCTCAGGAGATCAGAAAGAACATTATAGACCTTCATGTTAAAGGTAAAGGCTATAAGACCATCTCCAAGCAGCTTGATGTTCCTGTGACTACAGCTGCTCATATTATTCAGAAGTTTAAGGTCCATGGGACTGTAGCCTACCTCCCTGGACGTGGCCGCAAGGGGAAAATTGATGACAAATCGAAGAGACGGATAATACGAATGGTAACCAAAGAGCCCAGAACAACTTCCAAAGAGATTAGAGGTGAACTCCAAGGTCAAGGTACATCAGTGTCAGATCGCACCATCCGTCACTGTTTGAGCCAAAGCAGACTTAATGGAAGACGACCCAGGAGGACACCAAATCATAAAAAAGCGAGACTGGAATTTTCCAAAATGCATATTGACAAGCCACAAAGCTTCTGGGAGAATGTCCTTTGGACAGATGAGACAAAACTGGAGCTTTTTGGCAAGTCACATCAGCTCTATGTTCACAGACAAAGAGATGAAGCATCCAAAGAAAAGAACACTGTACCTAATGTGAAACATGGAGGAGGCTCGGTTATGTTATGGGGCTGCTTTGTTGCATCTGGCACAGGGTGTCTTGAATCTGTGCAGGGTGCAATGAAATCTCAAGACTATCAAGGCATTCTGGAGCGAAATGTGCTGCCCAGTGTCAGAAAGCTTGGTCTCAGTTGCAGGTCATGGGTCCTCAAACAGGATAATGACCCAAAACACAGCTAAAAACACCCAAGAATGGCTAAGAACAAAACATTGGACTATTCTGAAGTGGCCTTCTATGAGCCCTGATCTAAATCCTATTGAACATCTGTGGAAGGAGCTGAAACATGCAGTCTGGAGAAGGCACCCTTCAAACCTGAGACAGCTGGAGCAGTTTGCTCACGAGGAGTGGGCCAACATACCTGTCGACAGGTGCAGAAGTCTCATTGAGAGTTACAGAAATCACTTGATTGCAGTGATTGCCTCAAAAGGTTGTGCAACAAAATATTAAGTTAAGAGTACCATCATTTTTGTCTAGGCCAGTTTCATTAGTTTGTTTATTAAAATGATTCTGTTGAACCAAAATTCAAAAACAATGTCTCATTTTCATTAGTTAATTTTCAATAAATTTTTATTTATTATTACTTTTGTCAGTTTCAAGTTATTTCAGTGACCATTGTGGGGTTTTCTTTCTTTAACGGAAGAGTACCAACAATTTTGCCTACGTCTGTATATGATGATGACCCCTAGAGCTATACTATGGAAGAGTGTAGTCGTATTGTTATTTATTGTTATTTATTTTTTCTTTTAATAATTTTCTACCCTCTTTTATTTTTGTTATAATATTATTTTTTATAATTTAACTTATCTGTCCTATCCTATTGTGCCTTGTATGTTAAGAAGTATTATTAAGTATGATGCCTTAATGTTTGTAAATGAATTATCTTCAATAAAAAAAATGTAATTACCCAGCTACAGTGGTGTTTCACGTCTTCGTCCACTTGAATTGTGGATTCACATTTATTTCTTATTCAAACTGTCTTCTCTGAGCCACAGCCTCACCAGCCCCCCCCCAACTTCAGCATCCATCTTCATCATCCTCGTTCTCTCTCTGTTTTTTATTTCGTGGGAGTGTACAATAATCAGCAGTCTCCACTGGTAGAACATAGAAACAGAACAGTACACTACAGCTTAGGGATGTCACGAGAACCGATACTCCGGTACCAACCCGGTACCAAAATTCAAAAAATGTGATGGTACTCGTTTTCTTCAGTACCGAACGATGCCTGTAATGGTCATTTGGTACCGGAGCGGAGGTACTGGAGATGCGATTCTTGCAGCTCTAATGGGGTCAGTATACGCTTACAAGTGTTCTCAAAGGAAGGAAGAAGAAGAACGGCGTAACAGCGCGGGAAAAAACAACAACACGAGACGTGAAAGATAACAGCTGCTGCAACGCTACCGCCGCCTCAACTCGTTGAGAAAACAAATAGCAAAAGTCGGGTATGGAAGAACTTTGCATTCAAGGCGGATTTACAAGGAGTAATAATAGATTTGCAAAAACCAGTAACGGTGCAGTCGTACTTTTCTTTCCAAAGGAGGAAATACTTCCGAATTAGCAAAGCAACTCAAAGACAGACATGGTATCGACTACTAGATTTCTGGTACCATGACATCCCTACTACAGCTGCATGTTAATTCCAGATTTTTTGCCTCCTCGCTCCTTGCTCCTCGGTCTTGTGACCTGGAAATCAATGTCAGCGCTCCATCTTGGAGGACATCCCAGTTCCTAAAATGCATCTCGAGGAGTGAGGAGGCTTGCCGGAGGAGCCATTAGCGAGGATACACCAGTATAAGTTTTCTTACCGACCGACACGCCTCCTTATTGGATATCACTTATTGATTGGACGCTGCTGCTTTTTGTTGTCCAGAGAAAGAGCTCCGCCGTCGGTCCATTAGGTGGAGAGGAGGCTCAGGATTATCCATGATGATAACAGTTTGTTCAAAGGAGGTTTGCAGCCAATTACAGATGCAGCCTTCTGACAGTTTTTCTTTTGTGATTGCTTACACACTTAATGCAGAATTTGGCTCATTGTGTCAAAACTCTGCACACAAGAAGCCAAATAAGACTCAACGTTTGGAGATAAACATCTCACTTCTACGTCAGAATGAAAGTCTGCAATCTAAACCTCACAATCCTTCATCAATAACGACACACATGAACCATTTTAATGACTCAGAAAGCAGCAACAACACACTGATGTATGAACTCTGCTGCCTTTAGCACTTTGTGTACCTTTTTATTGTTCTGTGCAGTACAATACATACATTATACAATACATACATTATACAATACATACATTATACAATACATACATTATACAATACATACATTATACAATACATACATTATACAATACATACATTATACAATACATACATTATACAATACATACATAATACAATGACAGATTGTGTGGTTCTCATGTTCTGGTTCCTCATTTAAATCTGAGAGTCAATAAAGTGGTTTTACTTTGAAATCCCCTGACAGGAAATAGATCTCAGTGTTTCAGCCAACTCTGTCTCAACTGTCTCCAGCAGTCTGCAGAGTCCAGACTCCGCTGCTGTGCGTCTTTGAACCGGATCATGGAACTGGTCTTTCAGTCAGTCTGCCGCGGTCTCCTCCAGCTCCTCCACCCTCTGCTCTAACCCTCCAGCTCCTCCACCCTCTGCTCTGCTCTAACCCTCCAGCTCCTCCACCCTGTGCTCGGCTCTAACCCTCCAGCTCCTCCACCCTCTGCTCTAACCCTCCAGCTCCTCCACCCTCTGCTCTGCTCTAACCCTCCAGCTCCTCCACCCTCTGCTCTGCTCTAACCCTCCAGCTCCTCCACCCTCTGCTCTGCTCTAACCCTCCAGCTCTTCCACCCTCTGCTCGGCTCTAACCCTCCAGCTCCTCCACCCTATGCTCTGCTCTAACCCTCCAGCTCCTCCACCCTCGGCTCTAACCCTCCAGCTCCTCCACCCTGTGCTCAGCTCTAACCCTCCAGCTCCTCCACCCTCTGCTCTAACCCTCCAGCTCCTCCACCCTCTGCTCTGCTCTAACCCTCCAGCTCCTCCACCCTCTGCTCTGCTCTAACCCTCCAGCTCCTCCACCCTCTGCTCTGCTCTAACCCTCCAGCTCCTCCACCCTCTGCTCTGCTCTAACCCTCCAGCTCTTCCACCCTCTGCTCGGCTCTAACCCTCCAGCTCCTCCACCCTATGCTCTGCTCTAACCCTCCAGCTCCTCCACCCTCGGCTCTAACCCTCCAGCTCCTCCACCCTCTGCTCGGCTCTAACCCTCCAGCTCCTCCACCCTCTGCTCTAACCCTCCAGCTCCTCCACCCTCTGCTCTGCTCTAACCCTCCAGCTCCTCCACCCTCTGCTCGGCTCTAACCCTCCAGCTCCTCCACCCTCTGCTCTAACCCTCCAGCTCCTCCACCCTCTGCTCTGCTCTAACCCTCCAGCTCCTCCACCCTCTGCTCTGCTCTAACCCTCCAGCTCCTCCACCCTCTGCTCGGCTCTAACCCTCCAGCTCCTCCACCCTCTGCACTAACCCTCCAGCTCCTCCACCCTCGGCTCTAACCCTCCAGCTCCTCCACCCTCTGCTCGGCTCTAACCCTCCAGCTCCTCCACTCTCTGCTCTGCTCTAACCCTCCAGCTCCTCCACCCTCTGCTCGGCTCTAACCCTCCAGCTCCTCCACCCTCTGCTCTAACCCTCCAGCTCCTCCACCCTCTGCTCGGCTCTAACCCTCCAGCTCCTCCACCCTCAGCTCTAACCCTCCAGCTCCAACATGCTGCTGCCAGGAAACGACTCCTCCGGCTGGGCTGAACTCCCGGAGTCCAACCGGTCTGAGGCGGCGGGCGGTGGGTCCGGACCCGGACCGGAGGTGGTGGTCGTGCCGGTGGTGTTCGGGCTGATCTTTGTGGTGGGGGTGGTGGGGAACTCTCTGGTGATGGTGGTGATCGGGAAAGTGAAGTACAGCGGTGGAGGAGGAGGAGGAGGAGGGAGGCGCTCCGGCAGCCAGACCAACATCTTCATCCTGAACCTGAGCTTGGCGGACCTCCTCTTCCTCATCTTCTGCGTCCCCTTCCAGGCCACCATCTACTCTCTGCCGGACTGGGTGTTCGGAGCTTTCCTCTGCAGGTTCGGACACTACTTCTCCTCCGTCAGCATGCTGGTGAGCATCTTCACGCTGGTGCTCGTGTCCGTGGACCGCTACATCGCCGTGGTGCGCTCCAAGAACTCTCCGTGCGTCCGGAACCGCAGGAACGCGCTGGCCGGGGTGTGCGCCATCTGGGCGCTGTCCCTGCTGGTCTCGGTGCCGGTGGCCCAGCATCAGGTCCTCACCGACCACCCCAGCGCCCCCAACAGAACCTTCTGCTGGGAGCAGTGGTCTGGAGCCTCCAGACACACCTACAAGGTGACCGTCCTGCTGCTCGGATACCTGCTGCCGCTGCTGCTCATCAGCTACTGCTACTCCAAGGTCAGTTAAACCAAGGTCAGTTAACAACAGGCTCATGTAACAGGATCGTGTTGGACTCACAGCTGCTGTAAAACACGGACTGATAACAGAATAACAGAGCAGAGGGACCAAAGGGCGCACACGGAGTCCTGATGCTCATAAAACCTGTGCGTAAAAACCTGCTGCAGGCGCGCGGAGACCAACACTGACACACCGGTGGGAAGTTTCAAAATAAACTTACTATACTAGTTACTTATAAAGTGATTCAAGAGTTGTACAGGTTCATATATATATATATACAAATATATATATATATATATACAGTATATATATATATCCAGACTGAAAGCTGAGTGTACACAGTGAGTAGTGAGTTTTTGTTATGTAATGTAAGTAGGTTAGTTTTAGTGTAGAGCTCGGTGATATCGGTGATGATTGATTATCAGAAAACATTTTCAGAATACTCTTTTTTATTTTTTCTTGCATATCTTTCTGACGGACAAATGATCAGAAGTATTACATATACTGTATATACAAATTGACAGGGACATTTGTGGTGCTGCTCGGCTCTGTCTCCCTGGCAACAAGGCTTTTTAGTTCCAGAAATAAAGGCTGCATCAGTTCTTCTTCTCTCTATGTGCTAGACTATCAGTTATCGTTAGTTTTTATCAGTTATCGTCAGTTGGTGTCAGTCATCTTCTGTTATCGTCAGACATCGTCAGATATCATCAGCTATCGTCAGTTGGTGTCAGTTATTGTCAGTTGGTGTCAGTCATTGTCAGTTATCATTAGTCATCATCAGTTATCGTCAGTTATCGTCAGCTATCGTCAGTTTTTGTCAGTCATCGTCAGTTGGTGTCAGTCATCTTCTGTTATCGTCAGTTATCGTCAGCTGTTGTCAGTCATCGTCAGTCATCGTCAGTTGGTGTCAGTCATCTTCTGTTATCGTCAGTTATCGTCAGCTGTCGTCAGTTATCGTCAGTTGTTGTCAGTCATCGTCAGTCATCGTCAGTTGGTGTCAGTCATCTTCTGTTATCGTCAGTTATCATCAGTTATCATCAGTTATCATCAGTTATTGTCAATCATTGTCAGTTGGTGTCAGTCATCTTCTGTTATCGTCAGTTATCGTCAGCTGTCGTCAGTTATCGTCAGTTGTTGTCAGTCATCGTCAGTTGGTGTCAGTCATCTTCTGTTATCGTCAGTTATCATCAGTTATCATCAGTTATCATCAGTTATTGTCAGTCATTGTCAGTTATTCACTCTTGACTGTTGATTTGTATTTTTTTCAGGTTTTGTTTCATCTTCATAAAAAGATGAAGAACATGTCCAAGAAGTCTGAGCGCTCCAAAAGAAAGGTGCACTCTTCCTCCTCCTCTTCCTCAATATCCTCCTTCTCCTCTTCCTCTTCCTGCTGCTGTTTGTTGTTGTGCAGTGTCTGCTGTTGATGATGATGAAGATGATGATGATGAAGATGATGATGAAGATGATGATGATGATGATGATGAAGGTGATGATGATTATGATGATGATGATGATGAAGATGATGATGATGATGATGATGATGATGAAGGTGATGATGATGATGATGATGATGATGATGATGAAGGTGATGATGATGATGATGATGATGATGATGATGGTGATGATGATGATGATGATGATTATGATGATGATGATGATGAAGATGATGATGATGATGATGATGATGATGATGATGATGATGATGATGATGATGAAGGTGAAGGTGATGATGATTATGATGATGATGATGATGATGATGATGAAGATGATGATGATTATGATGATGATGATGATGAAGATGATTATGATGATGATGATGATGATGATGATGAAGATGAAAGTGATGATGGTGATGATGATGATGATGATGATGAAGGTGAGGACCTGTGAGGGGGTTTCTGAATGATTGAGTAATTGATCAAACAGCTGCTGCTCACAGGAAACATCCACACCCATCACAGCCAGCCCTCACTGAGTACTCTGAATCATAGTACTCTGGACGGTCTGTACTCTGAATCGTAGTACTATGGACGGTCTGTACTCTGAATCGTAGTACTATGGACGGTCTGTACTCTGAATCATAGTACTCTGGACGGTCTGTACTCTGAATCGTAGTACTATGGACGGTCTGTACTCTGAATCGTAGTACTATGGACAGTCTGTACTCTGAATCATAGTACTCTGGACAGTCTTTACTCTGAATCATAGTACTCTGGACAGTCTGTACTCTGAATCGTAGTACTATGGACAGTCTGTACTCTGAATCATAGTACTCTGGACAGTCTTTACTCTGAATAACAGTACTCTGGACAGTCTGTATTCTGAATAATAGTACTATGGACAGTCTGTACTCTGAATCGTTGTACTCTGGACAGTCCGTACTCTGAATCGTAGTACTCTGGACAGTCTGTACTCTGAATCGTTGTACTCTGGACAGTCCGTGCTCTGAATCGTAGTACTCTGGAAGGTATGCACTCTGAATCGTAGTACTCTGGACGGTCTGTACTCTGAATCGTAGTACTCTGGACGGTCTGTACTCTGAATCGTAGTACTCTGGAAGGTCTGCACTCTGAATCGTAGTACTCTGGACGGTCGGTACTCTGAATCGTAGTACTCTGGACAGTCCGTCAGTCCGTACTCTGAATCGTAGTACTCTGGACAGTCCGTGCTCTGAATCGTAGTACTCTGGACGGTCTGTACTCTGAATCGTAGTACTCTGGACGGTCTGTACTCTGAATCATTGTACTCTGGACAGTCCATGCTCTGAATCGTAGTACTCTGGACGGTCTGTACTCTGAATCGTAGTACTCTGGACAGTCCGTCAGTCCGTACTCTGAATCGTAGTACTCTGGACAGTCCGTGCTCTGAATCGTAGTACTCTGGACGGTCTGTACTCTGAATCGTAGTACTCTGGACAGTCCGTCAGTCCGTACTCTGAATCGTAGTACTCTGGACAGTCCGTGCTCTGAATCGTAGTACTCTGGACGGTCTGTACTCTGAATCGTTGTACTCTGGACAGTCCATGCTCTGAATCATAGTACTCTGGACGGTCTGTACTCTGAATCGTAGTACTCTGGACGGTCAGGCCACCCTGCTTGACAGTGTGCAGGCGTCCTGTAACAGCAGACCTCAGATCAGTTGGCAGCAGCTCCTCGGGTCAGTGGAGCAGCAACAAAGGCTGCTGGGTAAATATTTAGACAGCGGGACTAAGAATAGAGGAGATTCCGTAAGAGTCTGAAGACACATTAACGTCGGTAGCTCTTCGTCGTCCTCCAGCAGCGTCTCCTGACAGTCCTGATGACGGTCGTTATGGTTCTTTATGATGCTGCCACATCACGTAAAAACACCAACTGATGCTGAAGGTGAGTCCAGGTACAGTCACATGAAATAACACGTTGATTTAGTGTCTAAACCTGTGAATTCATCATGTGAGACTCCACACCATCAATATTTTACCCACTTTTATTTAGAAATATCCTGAAAGCAGCTGTAATATATTTTTACTAGGTCTGTCAAAATAACGCGTTGACGCAAATTTGTTTTAATGCCACTAATTTCTTTAACGCATTAACACAACTGGTGATTTTTAGGACTGAAACCTCTGAAGTGATGAACAGTTTATTTTTGTACTTCAGTCTGAAGTGTTGTCAGTGAACGCAGCACGAGTCTTTCTGCTCTCTGTTTGTAGTTCTGAAGTGGACGGACTCTCGTCCTCCTCGTCTCCTCCTTCCTCTGTTTGGTTTATGAACCTCTGAGTCATTCCTCGTCATCCATCAGACCACAGATCCACCAGCAGTTAAACCCAGGTCACACTCCCATATGACAGTATTGGAGGCAGGTGGCTCCACCCACTCCTATATGACAGTATAGGAGGCAGTAATTTCGTGGTAAACCGAGTTGTTCATCATAGTTGCCATGTGCCTCTTGTCTGTGTTTTCTAGTATCTGTAACCTGTAGCCTGTAAACTGGCTTCTGGAATGGGTTACCTGCCTGTTTGAACCTCTACCTGCCTGCATCTTTGATTGGTTTGATTGTTTGGACTGCCTCCCCGGTTTTGACTTTCCTGCGTCATGATTCCTGTATATACACCTTCATGCCTTCCCTTGTTGCCCAGCTGGTTTTTATAGTGTTTCTTTTAAAGTGACGTAAACAGAGCGGTTGGAGGATTTGAGAGGTTTTGAGTGCTGAGAAACGTTTGTTTTGCTGCTGAGTGGAAGTTTGGAGCCTGAAGTCTCAGCTGTTTGTGTAGGGAGAAGAGTCTCTTTTTTAAACAGATTAAATATAAACGTGGACACAGACTGTGGATAAGTGGTGCAGTCTGGTCCAGAGTCTGTGGGTGGAAATGTGACGGTGTAAAAGTTGGATGTGGGGAGTTTGAGTCACAGTGAAGACAAAAGCAAACTCTTTTATTCCACAAATAGTCAAAGCTGTTTACGGACACAACCATTAAACTCACTGCCTGAAGCAAAGGTTCCAGGTTTCCTCATTCTTTATTTTATTATCATTATTCTAATGGAATTATTAAAAGTCACTTATTTTTAGCGTCTGACTTGTTGGACAGAAGTTTACTGTATAGTTTTTCTAAAAATAAAAGTACACATTTAATGCCCAGAAAAGGATAGCAGCGTCCACCACAGTATTTTTGAATTATTATTGTCACACGGAGGAATTTTAACAATGAAACTGTGAAACTGCAGTGACACACTGTGTTTACTGATGTTGTGTTTTCATGAGAGCAGGCAGGAGAAGTCAAGGTATTTGTTAGAAAGGTCACACAGTTTAGATTTCATCCTCAGGAAAGAGGAAAACTTTGATCCTCGTTAGGTTCCTGAGTGTAACCTGAAAAAATAAAACCTAAAAATAGGGACCTTTTGTCTGTGTAATAGTGTGTGATGGTGAAGTGAGCTGAACTATATATCCTGTTTATGTTTGGTTTCACTTCATTTCTGTAAGATTCAACCTGCTGCGGAGACGTGATCCATCACAGAGTTTAGTCAATTGTTTGCACAAGTTATTTTATCATTGTGTGGTGAGGTTGAAATATTTAGAAAAAAGAAAACAGAAAGCTCATTTCTGTTCCTTTGATTTATAACGTGACAGCATAAAATGAATGTGGTCATTTCACTGGGGAATAGTTACGAATATTTGAGGAGTATTTGGGGAGTATCCAGGCAGTACTTTTGGATTATTCTGGCGGTATTTGGGTAGTATTCGGGCAAAATTTAGGGAGTGTCCGGGAAGTGTTTGGGGAGTATTTGGGGAGTATTCGGGCAGTGTTTGGGGAGTGCCCGGGCAGTGTTTGGGCAGTATTTGGGGAGGATCCAGGTTGTATTTGGGGATTATCTGGGCATTGTTTGGACAGTATTTAGGGAGGATCTCTGCAGTATTTGGGAAGTGCCCGTGCAGTGTTTGGGGAGTATCCGGGCAGTGTTTGGGGAGTATCCGGGCAGTGTTTGGGGAGTATCCGGGCAGTGTTTGGGGAGTATTCGGGCAGTGTTTGAGGAGTATTCGGGCAGTGTTTGGGGAGTATTCGGGCAGTGTTTGGGGAGTATCCGGGCAGTGTTTGGGGAGTATCCGGGCAGTGTTTGGGGAGTATTCGGGCAGTGTTTGGGGAGTATTCAGGCAGTGTTTGGGGAGTATTCGGGCAGTGTTTGGGGAGTAACCGTGCAGTGTTTGGGGAGTATTCGGGCAGTGTTTGGGGAGTATCCGGGCAGTATTTTGGGAGTATTCAGGCAGTGTTTGAGGAGTATTCGGGCAGTGTTTGGGGAGTATCCGGGCAGTGTTTGGGGAGTATCCGGGCAGTGTTTGGGGAGTATTCGGGCAGTGTTTGGGGAGTATTCAGGCAGTGTTTGGGGAGTATTCGGGCAGTGTTTGGGGAGTATTCGGGCAGTGTTTGGGGAGTAACCGTGCAGTGTTTGGGGAGTATTCGGGCAGTGTTTGGGGAGTATCCGGGCAGTGTTTGGGGAGTATTCAGGCAGTGTTTGAGGAGTATTCGGGCAGTGTTTGGGGAGTATCCGGGCAGTATTTTGGGAGTATTCAGGCAGTGTTTGGGGAGTATTCGGGCAGTGTTTGGGGAGTATCCGGGCAGTGTTTGGGGAGTGCCTGGGCAGTGTTTGGGGAGTATCCTGGCTGTATTTGGGAAGTATCTGGGCAGTATTTAGGAAGTATCCAGGCTGCAGATTCGGACTGATCTTTCCTCTCTGTTGTATTGCAGACGGCTCAGACGGTCCTCCTGGTCGTCACTGCTTTCACCATCTGCTGGATGCCCCACCACATCATCGCCATGTGGGTGGAGTTCGGCACCTTTCCCCTGAATGACGCCTCCTTCGCCTTTCGTATCGTTTCTCACTGTCTATCTTACGGAAACTCCTGTGTCAACCCCGTCCTCTATGCCTTCCTGTCCGAGAACTTCCGTACGTCTTGCCGCCAGGTCTTCGCCTGTCGCTTCATGTACCCGCCGCCACCCACGAGCAAGGTGGTTCGTTTCTGCATGGAGAACTTCTCCACCACGCACTCCACCACCAACATATTGATAACTGAGGAACGTGATCAGACACATAACAAGAACATGGTGATTTCCTGCAGTTGAAACAAAAGGGAGATCTATGTCTGAACAGATCAGAGGCTGATGGAGGAGTTTTCATTCGGTCACATGACAACATGACAGCATGTGATTGGCTGCTGACTGTACCTGAGGGCAGCCTGCACTCGTTTGGTTGTAGTAGAACAGAAAACGGAGGTTCATTATTGACAGAGTTACTAACTGAACAGAAAACTGCAGGACACATTGATTTGTGCAGAGTCAGGATTTTAGAAATGAAAATATCAGCCCTGTTTTCAGTTTTCAATCTAAACAGATTTATTCTCTTTTGAGAAATGGAAAATCATAGCTGCATTATTATTATGGTTTTTATATAGTCAATTTGATCCACCCCGTAAAGAAAAACATACCATGTGAGGGGTTTAGCATATGTTTTACTTTATTTGTTATATGTTTAGTATATTTTTATTATGTTTTATATTCAAATCTGTGTGTTTTCTGTATTTCACCTGCTGAAAGACAGATTTCTCAAGTTGATGGTTTTCACTGGGCAGAAACGGATTGCTCCGTTCACGAGTCCACGTTCCAAAGCACAACAATTTTAATTTCAGTGTGTATTTTCTTTGTATTTTCTGGGCAGTGAGGGTCTAAAGACGTCCTGATAGACTACATCAATTTGAGTACATTTACACATTTAATAACAAGTATAGAGGACCAAACCTGACTGATTGCACATAAATACATCAATGATCAAGTTAATTATTAGTATAAAAAAGTATAATACACACAAAGAAATTAAAATACATCATTAAAATGCACAAGTTCAGTTTTAAATTGACATGTTTATTTTTATTATAAAAGTGAAAGTGTCACCTCATTTATTTCCAGTATATTTATTCATTTTTATGTAATAATGATGATTTCACAGATATTTAATGATTCTATTCAGTTTTTTTTTTTTTCCTATTTCAGGGATAGAAACACTCGATCACAGACTGATCAATACGTTATCTAACTTCATAATAACCTTTCCAAAAATAATAATGGGAATTAGTTTAGTCGTCAGTCAGTGATGTGTTTGAAAACTACGTGATGTTTAAATATTTATCAGTTTAATTCACATTATATTAAATATTTATCTGTAACTGTGTCAATGAAATTATGTGAACTTCAGTTCTGATGAATGAATCTGTTCACTCAGGTTTTGTCATCCACAGTTAGTCCTCAATATTTTAATTAAAATATTAAATAAACTGCTTCATTCATCAGAAATTAGCACTTTAAACATGTATTTTTTTTTTAACAGATGGAAGTTTTTGTATGAGTGATGATGAGAGAACAGGTTTAATTACTCCACATTACCACATATAGACTGTGATCTGTGTTTGAGTTTGTGTCTGATATCGGTATAGACGGCTTCTTTGTGAATAAAACATTAAATAACTGTATTTTCTTGTGATCAACTGATTTTTATATTGTTTTTTATATAATAAACACAGGGAGACACATGCATATAGAAATAGAATAGAATAGACCACCCGCAGGTCCAAAATATCTCTAGGATCTCACTGACATCAAGAGGACGTAACATCAGAACAACATGAAATATTAGCGCTATTTTCATTTTTGCTGCAGTAATCAATCTAAACAGAGTACAGCTGAGGCTGATGGGAATATGTCTTTAGTTCTGAAGCTATAAACCAAAGTATTGCACACATTCAAATGTTGACCTGATGATGGTGCTAGATATTACAATTCATTTAATTTCATCACAATCCATCCGGTTAGAAAATTGTTAGGATGTTTCAGACAGATAAACATCCACAGATACGTAATGCTAATATGGCTAACAATTAGGGCTGTCAATCGATTAAATAGTTAATCGCAAATTAATCACACATTCTTTTATCTGTTCTAAATGAACCTTAAAGGGAGATTAGTCAAGTATTTAATCCTCTTATCAACATGGGAGTGGACAAATATGCTGCTTTATGTAAATGTATGTATATATTTATTATTGTAAATCAATGAACAACACAGATCAATGACAGATATTGATCCAGAAACCCTCACAGGTACTGCATTTAGCATAAAGTAATGACTATGACTTGCCCCAAACTGCATGTGATTATCATAAAGTGGGCATGTCTGTAAAGGGGAGACTCGTGGGTACCCATAGATACCAGTATCTTCACTCTAGCTTTAAAACTGAGCCGCTACAACCTAAAATCACAAGTTGCGATAATGCGTTAAAGAAATTAGTGGCATTAAAATGAATATGCGATAATTTGCGAATAATCGTGATTAGATATTCTAAGCGATAGACAGCCCTAATAATTAGTATAATATAGGAAAGTGTATTGATTGTTTAGTTACTGCTATGATGGAGCCAAAGTAAAGACATAAATCCAACAGGAAGTTAACATCAGTGCTGTCTGCAGTCACAAGCGTGCTGTGTTGCACCTGTACTAGACATTCTGTTTCGTTTCACCCTCCATTCATGCATAACTATGGAGAACCCCTGTGTAGAGTATTTTATTTCCTCCCTAGCACAGGGCCTAAATCCTGGCTGCCCTGAACTCATCAGCAGGTTGAGTTTCAGTGAGTGCAGGAAAGAAATAGAATCGCTCCTCACTGACAGGTGTGATGCGCAGACCGCATCCAAAGACTCATTGTGGAAATGCTAGTCTCCTCCGTGTAGTTCAGACAGCTAACAAGAAAGCCATGCGTTACTTAGAAGACTTGCATTCAGCAGAGTCAGATGTTAGGGTTTAGATTAGAACATCTTTCCCCACCACAGTCTGTCAGCCATTGTGATTCTGGTTACTCAGATTCACTCTCCTCACTTGATGAGAGGTTAACTCCCTCTAATTGTGACATTTTACAGTGTAAAAATGAACTTGTCAGTGCTCTCTGCTGGACAAAGTCTTTACTGGTGACACTGTCTCAAAATTAAATTAATATCAGCTTTCCCTGCTTTAGCTCCAGACAGTTTAAGAAAAAAACAAAACAAGTAGGAAAGCTGTCCTCAATAATCACGTAACTGATTGACGTGTGTCGTCTCTGACTCTGACTGGGTTCCTGAGGCTGGTTAGACCGGTTCTGACATCACTCTGAAGTTCTGAGGATGTGACGGCGTCCTCAGATCAAATGCTCACAGACACCAGGACTGACGAGGAAGATGTGAGCAGCTCTCCTTCTCTCCCAGTGTTTCCTCGACACATGAAGGTGGAACGTCTCTGTAACTTGACCTGAAGTGAGTTCAGCAGGTGAGAATCCTACCAGAGGAATCTGTCAGTGTTTGATGAACAGGATCACTTTGTGTTGTATCACTGTTTGACTGTAGAAATGTGTCTGCATCTGTTTCACAACATCTGTTTTATAACATCTGTTTTCTTAATAGTTTCTATCTGAGTTAAAGGAGAGCGGTTAGAGAATGATCTGCATGTCTTACTGTTAGTAGTTGTCAGGTAGAACAACAGCAGATTATAATCAGAGTTCACGTCATCAGTGAAAAATGCAGGGAGTGTCAGAACTGGTCGGACAGCTTGGATCAACTTGGCTGTGGTGCATTTGATCCAAAACCAAACCGTCCTCCACCACTGAGACAGACTTGGTTTGACTGAAAGCTGTTTGTCTCAGTCCATGTGTCAACTGTCCCAGAGGCTCCGAGTCCTCAGATGGACCAGCTCAGTGTGTCTGATGGAAAGAGAGCTGATTCTGTGTTTTCTACAGGATGTGGAATCAGAACTAATGTGTCCTGTGATGAAAAGCTTGTTGTAGTGACAGAGTGCATGTCTCCCAGCAGGTGTGGACTCTGCTATGAATCAGTGTGAGGACAGAGAGGAGAGAGTCCCTCCCTCTAAAACCACTTAGACCAAAGCTCAGAGGTGAGATGAGGATCTCTAATCGTCCACGACTCTTCTCCATGTCAAATCATTATTCACATTCAAAGCTCTGTGTGTGTTGTGTCAGCACGTTCTCATTCACAGGGCGGCAAAAACACTTTGAGAAAGTGCGCAGTGTGGTGATGTTGGGGGTGTAACGATTCATCTACTACAACGATGTATTGATTTATATTCCTACGATCCATCTACATCGATAGGTACTCATTGAGTTGTCCTTCACGGGGGACGTATATCGATCTGCAAGGTAAATAATATATTGTTTCAATACTAAGGATTTGCACCTTGTATTTAAGCACATCAAACGTTATCTGGATGTATTTTTTTTAGCACTTTTAATGGTTAAACAATGTTAAATGTTACTCCGGTTCACCCACGCTCCCCGTGTATCACGTCATTGACATGCGTCAACAGTGCATCTCAGAAAGAAGACAACAAAACAAAGCATGCTGATGGCGAGGAAGAGCCAGAGGAGTGTTTGAGGTCCAGCGTTTAATGAAAACATTTTGGCTTTCGCTAAAAAGGGAGATGTCCTTGATAAATCGCTCACTGTTTGCAGAATAGGGGCGTGACGCCAAGGCCAAGGGGCGTGACGCCAAGGCCAAGGGGCATGACGCCAAGGCCAAGGGGCGTGACGCCAAGGCCAAGGGGCGTGACGCCAAGGCCAAGGGGCGTGCTAATCCTTGGTTCCACACGAAGAATCTGTATCTCTCAACAGTCTCGTTAACGTTTGGATTACAGTGTTCGTCAAATAGCGCCATCATTGAACTCACTGTTCTCCTCGCCGACGTGTTATCGCTCGTCAGCGTGTCCAGGAGCTCTCTTCCACTCTCTCCGATGAGGTAATAAAACAGCTTGACTTTTGTACTTTCCTCAGCATCAGGCACGGTAAGGTCCGTGTACAGTGAAAACTCCTCTTTCCAACTCTTCCATATCTTTGCAAGGTTGTTGGAGTCCAAAATCAGTATTGACGGAGGTTTCAGTCCTTTCATCCCGACGTCAGCTATGTTTCTCCGCTCACCGTGTTCGGTTAGCCAGTCGACTCTTCTAAGCCAATCCGCTAGCCAGCAGCACTCGTCTTCATTTAACGGGTACTAAACTTTAGCACCGCTGCCACCATGTTTCAATCTGTTCCGTTCTTCACTAACCATACAGACTGGACGGTTAAAGCATTACAGCTGCTTACTTGTGACTTTATTCAGTACGACAGTCCACACTCTAACACAGGGGTGTCCAAACTACAGCCCGCGGGCCAACTGCTGCCCGTGGTCCATTTTTAATTGTCCCGCAGCAAATTCTAAAAATATAAAGGAATGTGGCCCACACAGGAAACTTGCACTTGAGTGTATTGTAGTTCTTAGTTTCACCACTAGATGGAGCTACTGCCTCCAACAAGGCAGATTCTCTGCAAAACACCATTAATCAAAGAAAAGGTTTGCCACTGATGACCAAAAATGTCAGAACCAAAGAAACGCCAGATAGCAAGTGAGTGCAGGAAACTTCAGACACGGTGGGAAAATGAATATTTGTTCATAGAAGTCAAGGGGAAGTGTGTCTGTTTGATTTACAATGACACTGTTGCAGTGATGAAAGAGTATAATGTACGAAGACACTACGAAACCAAACATCAGACCTCCACGTCCTACACTGGTGCTGAGCGAGAAGAGAAAGTTAAGCTAATGGCAGCTGGCCTGCTAGCTCAACAACAGTATTTTATCCGCGCTAATAAAACACAAGAAAATGCTACAATCGCCAGCTACGAAGTAGCTCAACTCATAGCGTGACACGGGAAACCTTTCTCAGATGGGGACTTCATAAAACAGTGCCTCACTAAAGTCGCAGGAATAATGTGCCCGGAAAAGAATCATGAATTCAACAGCGTGAGCGCGTCCAGAAACACAGTTGTGCGGCGAATCGAAGACTTGTCAGCTAACTTAAAGCATCAAGTGTCACATAAAGCTTGTGCTTTTCATTTTTACTTGATTGCATGTGATGAGAGCACAGATACCACAGACACCGCACAGCTGTTCATGTTTTTGCGGGGAGTTGACTTTTGCATTACGGAGGAGCTGCTTGATCTCAAGGGTCTCAAGGGCACAACAACGGGTAAGGACATGTTTGAAGCTGTGTCAGATGCAATTGAGAAGATGGGACTTAAATGGGACAAGCTGTGTGGAGTTACAACCGATGGGGCTCCAGCTATGACGGAAGAGCGCAAAGGAATGGCCTCTGTGGTGTGCGCCGAGGTGCGAGAGAGTGGAGGTGAGGCTGTTAAGATGCACTGTATCATCCACCAAGAAGCCCTCTGTGCCAAGACAGTCCAGCTTGGCGATGTGATGAACACAGTTGTGAAAACTGTCAACATAATTCGAGCACGAGGGCTCCACCACAGAGAATATCAAGCTTTCCTATCTGATGTCGATGCTGAATACGAGGACCTCTATCATTCTGAAGTGCGCTGGCTCAGTCGCGGCTCCGTGCTGCAGGACCGACCTCTTCATGAACTGAGTGACCCTCTATGGTTGGCAGACCTGGCATTTCTAGTTGATCTTACTGGTCATCTCAACACACTGAACAAGAGCCTGCAAGGCAAAGACCAGCTCGTGCCACAACTTTACGCACACATGAAAGCCTTCTGTGTGAAGCTTCGTCTCTTTGAGACACAACTACGTAACTTCAATGCTATGCACTTCCCCACGCTGTCCAAAATCAAAGCTGCTTTTCCAGAGGTCAACCTTTCTGCTAAAAAGGGAAAATATGTGTCTGTCATCACATCTCTCATGACAGAATTCAGTCAGCGCTTCCAAGACTTTTCTGCCATTGCGAAAGAAATCAAGCTGTTCTCCACTCCCTTCCTGATGGATGCAGAAGAAGTGGGAGAGAGTCTGCAATTAGAACTTATCCAAATGCAGTGTGATGATTCTCTGAAGAATCAGTATCAGCTTCTCCCCCTACCCGACTTCTACCGGAGCTTGGAAGAGGCCAAGTGTCCTCTGATGCGACGCCACGCAAAACGAATGATGAGTCTGTTCGGCTCAACATACATATGTGAGCAAACATTTTCTCTGTTAACTCTGAACAAAAGCAGACTGAGAACCAAGATGACCGACAGCCATCTCTGTGATGTCCTTCACATCTGAACCACCAAACTTACTCCCGACCTGCCAGCCATCCTTCAGTCCAAAGCGCAGCGTCACTGCTCCCACTAAGTGCAGCACTGTTCCCATTATAGGTGAGTTAAAATATATTACACAGTATTCATGTGTTCACAAGCCCAATTACTTAATAAATTCAGTCAATTAAAGTTGATAACATTTCATCACAAACGTTAGTTGATTTGTTAACAACCCCAATAACTTATTATTAATATACCCGTCCCCTTGTCCCCTTATTGTCCCCCTGTATACAGGGCTGTGAAGGGGGATCACCATCCTGACTAAGAAGCTGTCTCAGGCTGCTGTTAGGAGAATGAGCTGCCAACCCTTTTTGTAACAAAATAAATGAAAACACATTAATGGAAAGTTGTGATGTAGGATGTTTTTTTTCTTTAAGCATATTCAAATATCAAGCATAATTTACCTCATTTGATTAATTGTGTTAACTTTAAAACACTAGAGGTGAGGCGTTATACCTCACCTCTAGGGAGTGGCCCTCAGTGAAGAAAGTTTGGACATCTCTGCTCTAACAGTTCCCCGGAACAACAACTAGGAACCAACAATCCTATTGTTACACTGTTGACCTGCTATCTCCCCTAAAGACCCCCTGGACCCCCTAAAGACCCACTGGACCCCCTAAAGAAGACTAAAACGGGTCTACTGGGGGTCTCAGAGGGTTAATTCAGCCTGTTCAAGCCAAGAGAGATTCTTATGAACACATCATGTTGATCTGTGACTGTGAACACACACAGTCACAGATCAACTCAGCTGATTTCCTGTAAATGAAGAGAGGAGGAGCCTCACTGATCCAGGTGATCCAGGTACATGAGAACAGGGAGGGAACCTGAAACTATTCACTTCAGTCAGTTCCAGACTCCATTAACGAAGCAGAAGGAGGAAGACTGAAGACTGAAGCAGGGTGAGTGTTAATCCAATATGTTATTACTTCACTGTTAAAGTGTCTGAGTCCGTTCCCTCCCTGTGGACTGTAGAGGAGAGAAATGTTAGAATGAACTCAACAGTTTGATTCATCTGTGAACACAAAGTCATGACTGGCTGAATAATCCTCATTAAAGCTGCTGTAAGCCAAGAAAACAAGCAGAGAGGTAAAGAGAAGTGACCAGGTGGAGCGCTGGCTGCTTTATTATACTGTACACTGTGTGTGTGTGTGTGTGTGTGTGTGTGTGATAGAGAGAGAGGGTGTGTGTTACTTCTTGTTCTCTCAGTCTCGTCTGTGACTGTTGAACAAACTTGTTTGTCTTGATTCTTGTGTTCTGAGCTCACAGTCAGTATTCCTGTTTATCCTCTCAGACTGACTTCAGATCAGAAGATGATTGACTGTGAGGAGGAAGAGGAGGACAGAGCAGAGTCTCTAGTCTCTGGCTGTCTGTCTATGAAGAGTGATCGGTCCTTAAATCGTCCTCCAGGCTTCAGTAATGAACCTGGACCCTCAGAGTCAAAGTAAGAGAGCTGCTACTAACTCATTTATAGACTCCTTTTTAGTTACCTCTGACAATACCATGTTTTCTGTTGATTTTGTTTTTGTATATTCAAATTTCTACACAAATGTATTTGCAGACTAAAATTTAACAGACTGTATGAAATAAGCTCTTCCTCTTAGTGTCTGTGACAGCTGTCAGTCAGCTAGAGAAGATGGAATCTAATCTACGAAAACGGCTACAAACCTTTAACCCTTGTTATCGTTGACAGGAAGGATGTTAATAATTAACCGTTTAACCGTTAACCGACATTAACCGTTTTAACCGATTAACGATATCGGTTAAAACGGTTAAAATAAATATTAAATATTTAATTAAAAACCTCAGCGGCTCGTCTCTTTAAGGAGAAAAGCTGGTCCACCTTAACAGCCGGAGTAGCAGGATACAGGAAGTCGGCTCCGGTCTCTCCAGCTCTCTGGAGTGGAGCGGAGGAGTTGTAGTTTAGTAGCATTTATTCACCGACAAATAAGCCGTCCACACACTGCTACACCTATCAATGGTGACTGTGGCTCAGAGAGTAGAGCAGGCCGTCCACCAATCGGAAGGTCGGTGGTTCGATCCCCGGCTGCTCTGGGTCACATTTCGCTGTGTCCTTGAGCAAGACACTTGACCCCAAATGTCTCCTGAAGGCAGAGCCATCGGTGTGTGAACTGCAGACAGTGAACGCAGCATCGTAGCTGCTAAGTTAAGGCTCCTGGATGGTGAACTGGAGACGCAGTTGTCTGTTGTGCTCCTGCAGCTGGCGCGAGGCACAAATCTTGTCGGTTAACGGTTAACGAGGGTCGGTTATCGGTTAAGAAACATTTTTCAAAATGAGCATCCCTAATTGACAGCAGCAGTAGTTTGTGTGTTTAGAACGACCTTAATGACCTAAAAAGGGGAATTTATCAAGGATTCATGTGATGTGAATAAAATCATCTTGGTGTTTGCAGAGTTCAGTCCAGACCGAGAGCAGAGTCTCCAGTACCCAGCTGTCTGTCTATGAAGAGTGACGGGTCCATGTGGAGACCTCTGGACTTCAGTAATGAACCTGGACCCTCAGAGTCAAAGTAAGAGACTGTTTCTACTGTAAGCTGACCTGATGGATGATGATGATGCATTGAGGATGAAGACTAAATGTTCTGCTAAAAGATTTATATTCCTCAACATGCAGCTTCATGTTGTACTAACTGAGCAAGAAGAAGTGAAGTGTTATTTCTGGCAACCATCTATGTTTGGATTATGAAAAAGAGTTGCAACTCAAGAAAATGACTTAAATTATTTTTTATTGCGCAACAGACAATAGTTTTGTCTGAAGCCTGAGGCAGGGTGAGTGTTAATCCAACATTATATTACTTTACTGTCAAACTCTCTGAGTCAGTTTCCTCACTGTGGACTGTAGAGGAGAGAAATGCGCCGCTGCCACCTTGTGGTTTCCCGGCGTGCCCTCACAATAAGCGCGTCCATGAGCAAGTTGCAGGTTTTTCCCCCATCATGTTATATAGCCTCCAGAATAATATCAATGATTTAAAAGTGGCCAAAGAGAGCTGATTATGTCCTTTACTGATTCACAGTCACTTTGGGTAGTTTAGTTTGACTTAGTTAGGTTTGAACTGAGGTTAGAAGTGGTCTAAATATTGAGGTAGACCAGCAGTCTGAGACACACAGCATGTAACTCTGGTGTTCCTTGTTGGAATAGATTAATATCAATGTTTTAAAAATGTCCGTTGTTCCTCTTTAATAAAGAAACTTCAGCCAGATCACTAAATGTTCAATAAGACAGTCAGACAGGAAAAGCAGCTAATTCTAGTTTATTAAAGCAGGAGAGTTTAAATAAAGGAACATCTTCATCACAGACTGAATGCTGAATTCACTACCAACACTTTAACTCTTCTCTGAGACCATCTGAGCTTCAGTGTCGGACAAGTCTGGATATTCTTCACCAACAATCAACAAATGATTTTAGTAATAAAGTAATGTCTCCACAGAGAGAAGAAGAGGAGTCATGCTTCTGTGGAGGAGCTGATGTCCAGATCCAGAACAAGACCTGGACCTCAGACAGCCAGTCAGACCAGCACAAGACCTGGACCTCAGACAGCCGGTCAGACCAGAACAAGACCTGGACCTCAGACAGCCAGTCAGACCAGCACTGTCCAAAGTAAGACTGTAGATGTGTCTGCTGATGTCTTCATGTCTGTAAACTTGTTGTTTTAATATCCTGACTATTGTTGTAACAACTGTTTCAGATCTTCTCCATCATACATATCTGCTCTGCATCACTTGTACTTTGTTCTCCTTTGAGAGAAAATCTGAACCCAGAAGAAATAGTTTTATATTTGTATGTTTTGTTTTTATGATAGCACTCCGTCTTTGCATCAACCAATCAGAATGATGTTTGTTCTCCATCTGCATAGATGGAGATGGAGAACTATTAATCTCTGTAAAGCAACAACATCACTGTTCTATCCCAGACAGACAGACACACTGATGTCATATATCAATACATGCTCATGGGGGATCTCTTGTTGGGTCTCTAAACTATAGAGTACGGTCTAAACCTGCTCTATATGAAAAGCATCTTAAGATAACTTCTGTTATGATTTGACGCTATATAAACATAAACTGAACTGAACTGAACTGAACAGGAGCCACAGACTTTGAACAACATTATCTTTCCTGCTACAGTCTCCTTCTCTGACTTACAAACACACGTCTGGTCCTGCAGAGCGACACGCTGAAACACTATTACAAATAAATATAGAAATCACGTTGACATTAGTTTTGACTTCAAGAAGGGAAGATGACTTTATAACCTTTACTTCTTTATATGTTCTTATATTGATTACTTTCATATTGGCATTAGAAATAATACGTTTCTGTGTTTTGTCTTAAACTTTGTTTCTCTCTTTCAGCAGATAGAGGTCTGCAGGAGGTTGTAGATGAACATAAGATCAGTCTGAGGAGGAGATGTGAACGTGTGACTGAAGGAACTGAAGGAAGTGATGAAACAGGAAGTGGAACCCTCCTCAACAGGATCTACACTGAGCTCTACATCACAGAGGGACAGAGTGAAGAGGTTAATACCCAACATGAGGTGAGGCAGCTTGAGACAGCATCCAAGAAGAAGACCCTGCATGACGCTCCAATCAAATCAAATCAAATCAAATCAATTTATTTTTGTATAGCGTCAAATCACAACAGAAGTTATCTCAAGACGCTTTATATATAGAGCAGGTCTATGACCGTACACCATAGTTTAGAGACCCAACAGGATCCACCAAGCGCACTGTGGCCAGGAAAAACTCCCCGATTACTGGGAAGAAACCTGGAGCAGAACCGGGCGCAGGGCGGGCGGCCATCTGCTGTCAAGTGCCAGGACATCTTTAAAGCCTTACCTGACCAACAGGGACACATCAGAGTCGTTCTGACGAACGGCGTCGCTGGCGTTGGAAAAACCTTCTCAGTGCAGAAGTTCACTCTGGACTGGGCAGAGGGCTTGGAGAACCAAGATGTCAGTCTGGTGGTTCTGCTTTCGTTCAGGGAGCTGAACTTGATCAGAGATGAGCAGTACAGTCTTCTCATGCTGCTCCATGTTTTCCATCCAACATTACAGAAGGTCACAGCAGAGAAGCTCGCTGTCTGTAAAGTTCTGTTCATCTTTGACGGCCTGGATGAAAGCAGACTTTCACTGGATTTCCACAACAACGAGGTTGTGTCTGATGTCACCCAGAAGTCATCAGTCAACCTGACAAACCTCATCCAGGGGAATCTGCTTCCCTCAGCTCTCGTCTGGATAACTTCCCGACCTGCAGCAGCCAATCAGATCCCTCCTGCATGTGTTGACAGGGTAACAGAAGTACGAGGCTTCACTGACGCCCAGAAGGAGGAGTACTTCAGGAGGAGAGTCAGTGATGAAGAGCTGTCCAGCAGAATCATCTCACACATCAAGACATCCAGGAGCCTCCACATCATGTGTCTAATCCCAGTCTTCTGCTGGATCACTGCTACAGTTCTGGACCACATGTTGACTACAGACCAGAGAGGAGAGCTGCCCAAGACCCTGACTGACCTGTACTCACACTTCCTGTTGGTTCAGACAAAGAGGAAGAAGCAGAAGTACGGTGAGGGACATGAGACGAGTCCACAGGAGCTGACGGAGGCTGACAGGAAAGTTCTTCTGAAGCTGGGGAGGCTGGCGTTTGAACATCTGGAGAAAGGACACATCATGTTCTACCAAGAAGACCTGGAGCGATGTGGTCTGGATGTCACAGAGGCCTCGGTGTACTCAGGAGTTTGTACAGAGATCTTCAAAAGAGAGTGTGTGATCTTCCAGAAAACAGTCTACTGCTTTGTTCACCTGAGCGTTCAGGAGTTTCTGGCTGCATTCCACATGTTCCACTGTTACACAAACGGGAACACAGAGGTGCTGGAGGCCTTCCTGGGAGAAGACTTCAAGCACAGAGAGTCAAACCCAAAGTCTCTTCTCAAGAACATCTCTAAGTATTTTGGAGGCAATGCTAGTCATGGCCCATCTCTGGATGTCTTCCTGAAGAGATCCATTGAGAAATCCCTTGAAAGTAGAAATGGCCACCTGGACCTGTTTGTTCGCTTCCTTCATGGCCTCTCTCTGGAGTCCAACCAGAAGCTCTTAGGAGGTCTGCTCGGTCCGACAAAGAGCAGTTCAGGAAGCATCCGGAGAGCCATCAACAACCTGAAGGAGATGAACAGAGATGATATCTCTCCTGACAGAAGCATCAACATCTTCCACTGTCTGACGGAGATGAACGACCACTCGGTACATCAGGAGATCCAAGAGTTCCTGAAGTCAGAGAACAGATCAGAGAAGAACCTCTCTGTGATCCACTGCTCAGCTCTGGCCTACATGCTGCAGATGTCAGAGGAGGTTCTGGATGAGTTGGACCTGAACAAGTACAACACAACAGATGAGGGACGACAGAGACTGATTCCAGCTGTGAGGAACTGCAGAAAGGCTCAGTAAGTCCAGATGTGATTAACATTGTAAATCAATGTATATTAGTAGTTTAGTTATTAAAATATACACACTATAAAATTCTAATTATCCTTCAAATGGTGTTCCACATGTTTATTACATAAAATATGCCAGTTCTTGAGCTGTTTCAAATGTTGAGCAAAAAATGTTGAACATGTAAACCTGGTAAAACACATGAAGGACTTTAGAGGTGGTTGAGGTTTCACACCAGCATTTTATCACAACATAGACAGATGCAGCCACCTAGAATCCCCCCGACCCCCTCCGCGATTGGGCCCAGACCGATCCGTGACGGGTCTGGGCTGGGACCATGCTGGGTCCTTGGCTCAAAAGAAGTCCCCTGTCATGACGTAGTGAACGTGGGGCCGATTTGTAACGCCCCCATGGGGCTATATGTGGAAACCGGTTGCTATCAAAGCTGAAGCTGCCGTATACTGCACCTGAACTCAGCTGTTCTGTACTTACCATATTTGATGTGTATGAGGAAGTGTGCTTCCCACCCAGAGTTATTATCATGTAATGATGATAATCATGATGATCAGGTCATGAGAATATTGTGCTGAAGCTTTTTGTAAAACACGATACAGATTGCTGTTTTTATGCATAAAATAGTGAGACGGCTGAAGGAGACACGCCTCTAGTTACCTCCACCAAGGCCGAAGGCCGAGGGAGGAGGTTATGTTATCACTGGCGTTGGTTTGTTGGTTGGTTGGTTGGTTTGTTTGTTGGTTTGTTTGTTTTTTGGTTTGTTGGCTTGTTTGTTGGTTTGTTTGTTGGTTTGTTGGTTTGTTTGTTTGTTTGTTAGTTTGTCCGTTCGCAGGATTACTCCAAAAGTCCGCAATTGGATTTGAATGACATGTTTCGGAGGGGTGTGGCACAATGAACAATCCATTAGATTTTTGTGGCTATAATATTCAGAAATATTTTTTAATAACCCCGCTCAGTCTGTGCATTAACACCACAGGCTTTAGGACATGCGCAGTTTAACTGATGATGCGTCCATGACGCGTCACCCTGCCTCTTTTCTTCTGCCTGCAGAGAGAGAGAGAGAGAGAGTGGGGGGTGGGGAGGAACACTTGTAGATTCAGCGTTTTTTCACATTAAACTGAAATTACAGGTGAGTTCGACCAAAGCTCACTTGTTGATAGTTGGAAAGAGTAATGACGACGGTTTAGGTTAGTTTTATTTTGTTTCTGTCCAGTTTGAATGAAGTGTTTTACGATGTTCCACTACGTACAGCTGATCTCAACATAAACAAAATTACAAGGCACCTTGGCGGAGGTCTGCGCTCTCCGAGTGCCATTCTACTTATTGATTATATCATCTATTCTGTCCATGAAAGCTCTCATAGATTATTCAACAGAATTAACCTACATGTAAATGAAAGCAATAGCCTTCAGGAGGGAAATTGATAATATAGGCTGCAGTAATAAATAACCGCTCTCGTCTGAACAGCTGATTTGTCACAGGCCGGGACAAACTGACACAAACTGATTTTTTTCACAAAAAATAAACAACTTACTTTAAAATGTAGGCCTATCCAACGTTTTCCAAATCTACAACAAGGCACGAATAATTACGAATGTATCGCAGACAGCGTTACACAAAGTTTATAAAGTTTCACCCAATTCAACAACTCACAAAACGGCAGGATTTTGGGGGTTTCCTCGTAAGGATCTAATTGTTGATACTTTGTCATTTTCCTGGGCTTCTCTTTGGCCTTTCAGAAACCAGGTTTGTGAAAACACTCCAAAAACTCCTGAACACAAAACGGGCGAAAAAACTGTTTAACGGTCTAACTCCACAATCCAGAACTACAATGTTCACAGCCTTTTCACACGTTTTCAGTGAATGCAGTCACGTTATTATTACATGAGTAGGTTCTGCAAGGTGTCTTATATATTCACACATACAGGTAATACCAGTTTTACCACTACGCTTAAGAGTTTAAAAATATAATCTGTATCATTTTCCAATGGAGATTTCTGAAGTCCTAGAGAATTGCTTTCATGCGATTATTGCTATAATTTTCTTCATAATGGTTTCAGAGTCATTTCATAGTGAGCATGGAGGGTGTTAGCGTATGCTACACAACCTTAAATTAATTTACTTTTAATTAGGGCCCGAGTACCGACAACGTAGGGCCGTGAGGACCCTAATGAAACTAGGAATTATTATTTTTCACACAAATGAATTGTATTTTTGAGGGCCTTAACATGCTCAAAAAGGTGTTAAACTTGTTAAAATGTGATGTATAGATAAAGGATTACTATTGTTAAAATTGAGTATGTAACTCATGCTTAAGCAGCCACTGTGTTCACAAGTGACAATTATGGATTCATTTTGAATGATATAACATATAAAGTGTCCTCTTTCATATAATTATGACAGATTTTCTGACTGTGGAATCTCAGAGACTCACTGTGAAGTTGTGGCCTCAGCTCTGAAGTCCAATCCGTCCCATCTGAGAGGGCTGTACCTGAGAAACAACCACAACCTGAAGGAGGCAGGAGTAAAGCTGCTGTCTACTGGACTGGAGAGTCCAAACTGTAGACTGAAGACTCTGAGGTCAGCTCATTGACTGTAGCTTATGAAGTTTTTTATAAATGAAACATTTTCAGCTGATTATAAATTATTTTCTATCTACATCATTTATTCTTTATTCAGATTGAGTGGCTGCAGTTTGTCAGAGATCAGCTGTGATTCTCTGGCCTCAGCTCTGAAGTCCAACCCCTCCCATCTGAGAGAGCTGGATCTGAGTGAGAACAAGCTGCAGGATTCAGAAGTGAAGCTACTGTCTGGTTTTCTGGAGAGTCCACACTGTAGACTGGAGACTCTGAGGTCAGACGCCATTTTTTACTTGTGTACTGAGATTGATATGATGTGAAAGTTGTGGTGACACTAAACTGCAGACATCAGGCTGATATTATACTGATCCACACTGAGTCTCTTAATGCTAAAGTCCATTTTCTTCTTCAGTGGTTTAGTCCATTGACTGTGGCAGAGCTATGTTGAGCTACACATTTAAAACCTTCATATATCACAACACCTGACTTCATCATGTTAAAATAAATTATATAAAAATACATAAATATGAAGAATAAATAAATAATCTCTATTTCAGCTATCAGACAATCACAAATATATTCACTATTTGTTTTTTCTATAATTTTTATGATTCTATATGATGCTTTTACTGACTGAAGAGTTTAAACTGAAGATGCTTTGATTTTATGACTCCACTATTCCTAAAATATATATTGTAGATGTCTTATCTTATATATCTTTTGTTCAAATCCATCCTGACATATTTGACATCTTTAGAAACTTTGAGATCTTGAGTTGAATCTTGAATCAGTTTCTGTGGTTTTTATTTGTGTTTGGCTGCTCAACATGAGTTTGTATCGATGGATCCACTGGTGGAGCTGTCAGAGTTTAAGAGGTGAAGTCACTACGTCTTTATTGAAGTAGCAGCAGGTTATCATTAATATTAATGAGAGCTCTGTTTCACTGTTTGTATTTGACAGTTTTTAACCTGCATCCTGTTGGCTTCAGGTGTTTGGAGTTTACATTTTCTAAACTTCTACGTTCTAAACCTTCTTCAGCTCTGAACACATTATTAAACATTGAATGATTTCAAGCAGGAACGTTGTCTTCTAAACTTACATCATTTATTCTTTATTCAGATTGGATGGCTGCAGTTTGTCAGAGATCAGCTGTGCTTCTCTGGCCTCAGCTCTGAAGTCCAACCCCTCCCATCTGAGAGAGCTGGATCTGAGCTACAACAAGCTGCAGGATTCAGGAGTGAAGATGCTGTGTGGTTTTCTGGAGAGTCCACACTGTGGACTGGAGTATCTGGGGTCAGTTCACTGACTCTCTGGTACTATTAGAGATCTTATATGTTTAATTAACAATTGAACCTGATTTATGTACAAACATAACTTACATCCATAAAGTTGTTAATGTCCTTTTCTTCATATTTTCATGTTTCTTGAACTAAATTCAGTCTGCAGTCACTAAAGACTTGTGTTTCTTAAAGAAAGTGTAGAAAATGTCCACTGTTAGTTCTTAAAGTAAATTAATGTTTGTCATTGTTGGTAAATGGTCACATCTGGATACAGAAGACCCTCTGAACTAATATCTGTTTTAAATTGATCAAGTTTACTTCATGAAGTAGAAATATTTCTCTGGTTTCTGTTTGTTTCAACGTGTTCCACAAATAATGTCTGATCATTGATATTGATCCTTCAGCACACACACATAGATGAACACAGAGATCAGCAGCATGTTATTGATGTGTGTTGACATGAACAGCTGTATGAATGTTGATGTGACATCTGGATGATGTCTGTAGAAGGCTGACATTATGATGATCCACAATAACACAATGACAAAGTCACTCTACTCATTTTAGGGGAAAGATCATTGATTAGGACATAGTGATGTTGAGCTACACATTTAAAACCTGAACACATCTGATTGGATTATAAAGTGATTTTTATCTTCATCATTTATTCTTTATTCAGATTGTGGCACTGCAGGTTGTCAAAGATCAGCTGTGCTTCTCTGGCCTCAGCTCTGAAGTCCAACCCCTCCCATCTGAGAGAGCTGGATCTGGGCTACAACAAGCTGAAGGATTCAGGAGTGAAGCTACTGTCTGGTTTTCTGGAGAGTCCAAACTGTAGACTGAAGACTCTGAGGTCAGACACCATTTTTTACTTGTGTACTGAGATTAATATGATGTGAAAGTTTAGTCAGACAAATCACGTTTGAAATGTTTATTTCAACAGTGAAACATTGTTAGAGTTTGGGGTCTAGACTCCGACCTCATCACTCCCTGCAGATATCATTACATGAGATATTGGGAGTGATGATCAAACATGTTTTGCCCCCCAAACTGCACTGGTTCGGAGCCTGACGCCACTGATGTGAGGCTCTTCTATGTGTGGGCCTGGCACCAACCACCATGTGGCCACTCCCCAAGAGCACCGCGGCCCAAGTGAAATATAGTATCTAGTGAAACTGCTATGTGTAGGCCTGGCACCAACTACCATTCCCCATGAGCACCTCTGCTGCAAAGGGAATATTCTATCTGGTGGACAGAAGTGCACCTGTAAAGCCTTGGCAACAGATCCTAAGATGGATGAGTACTCTAAACCAGCAAACCACCCGATGTGCAACAATAGAATTAGACAGCCAAGCAGCTATGAATATTTAGTAAGGCTTTAAGGGGTGCAGGAGCTCATGAGCTTTCGTGCAGCTGAGTTCTCTTGCTTGTGGAACCTGATGTAGCGTTGGTGAGCAGAGGATGACCAGTGGTCGGTTGAGGTAGGCAGATGGAGAGCTGCACCAAGTCGTAGAGAGAGGGGGAATAGCGTAGGCCACAGCTCAGGCAGAGATCACACAGCTTCAAGGAGAACCAGGATCTCGTCATGGGTTTACAACCATCAATAATGAACTGGGGTGCCGACCGATTGGTCGGGGAGCAATGCAGGAATTTCATCATAGAAGAGAAAGGACAAAAGGTAGTGTTAGTCTTGGCAATGATAATTTAGGTACCTTGATTGTCCTCTTTTCCCAAGATTCCAGGTTATTGCTCCTGCTGTTCCAGCTCAAAGCTTCCAGAATTCCATTTCCTGGGTCTCCAGACTCTCCAGTTTCCCGGTTCTCTGGTTTTTCACTGTCAAGTTATTGTTTAAATATGTGCAGTACCCCAACTTCATAGAGATTGAAACATCCACTCCAAGATTTTTAACTGGAATCCACTCAATGACAAACAGCTGTTCATTTTTCCTCCTTTATTTTGAAGGTTGAGATGAAGGTTCAGTTGATTTGGGAATTATTATCCATTAGTCATTTAGTCATTAGTCATTAGGTGAAAAACCTTTGAAATAGAAAAAATACAGAAAAGAAAATATTCACATTATTACAAAATAAGTATAAATAAGAACAAATTAATTTTTTTGAGACTTTGCAAAATTCATTAATCCTTATTTAATTTAATACACACACTCCTATTAAATGCCTCATGTTAAATGCAAATAAGCAAATGCCTGGGCTGCCATATAGCCTTTGCCTTAACATAAAGGTAATATGTATATGTGTATTATATTATTTTATTTTATTACTATTTTTAAGTATTTATTTAAACACAAAGTATTTTATAATTACGTTTGAATTCATATTAAATCACGCAGTAATATTAAACTACATTTCCCATAAGCCCCTGTACTTCTCACCACATTTGTGAATGAATGAACCAGGATATGCCCGCATTTAACAAACAAATCAACAAACAATCAACGGTCTGGGTATCATCGGATAATCCGTTATTCCTTTTGAATTCAAGAACGAAAAAATGTTTTTTTTATTTTTTCGTTTTTAAACCAAAAACGAAAAACCGATCCAAACCGGGCCGTTTTTTGTTTTTGCGTATTCCTTTTATCATTATTCATTTTTAATTGAAGAACAGGAGTCACGTGGGTTTTTTGTTTTTTCGTTTTAAACCAAAAACGAAAAATGGAATCACGTGGTGCTCTGTTTGTTTTTTGTTTCCATAGGAAAAACGAAAAAACTAAATTAAAAAAAACGATCTAATTTTAGTTTCTTCAAGTTTCTTTCTGTCATTTTCTCTTTTGAATCGAAGAGCAGAGAACGGCAGCCACGTGACCCGGAAGTGAAGGCAAACATGTCAAAATAAAAGCCAAGAAGATAGTTTGGTCATTCTATAAAAGTGTAAAATTATTTAAGCACATGATGGAGGTAACAGTAGAAGATAAATAGAATAAATAAATACATACTGTACCTAAAAAAGCCAAATTAATTATATATCCTAGACACATGCACTGTGCCAAAATCATGCAAATTCTCAATAATTAGGCCCGTGCTAAAAAAGCCAGGCGCAAGTAAGCCAAATGATCTTCGGCCTTTCGCAATAACCTCCATATTGTGTATAACCATGGAAGGACTAAGCTAGATCTGCTCCAGTTCGCTTCAACATGAGTTTGTTTAGATGGATCCACTGGTGGAGCTGTCAGAGTTTAAGAGGTGAAGTCACTACGTCTTTATTGAAGTAGCAGCACGTTGTCATTAATATTAATGAGATCTCTGTTTCACTGTTTGTATTTGACAGTTTTTAACCTGCATCCTGTTGGCTTCAGGTGTTTGGAGTTTACATCTTCTAAACTTCTACGTTCTAAACCTTCTTCAGCTCTGAACACATTATTAAACATTGAATGATTTCAAGCAGGAACGTTGTCTTCTAAACTTACATCATTTATTCTTTATTCAGATTGAGTGGCTGCAGTTTGTCAGAGATCAGCTGTGCTTCTCTGGCCTCAGCTCTGAAGTCCAACCCCTCCCATCTGAGAAAGCTGGAGCTGAGAAACAACGAGCTGCAGGATTCAGGAGTGAAGATGCTGTGTGGTTTTCTGGAGAGTCCACACTGTGGACTGGAGACTCTGAGGTCAGTTCACTGACTCTCTGATACTATTAGAGATCTTATATGTTTAATTAACAATTGTACTTGATTAATGAACAAACATAACTTACATCCATAAAGTTGTTAATGTGCTTTTCTTCATATTTTCATGTTTCTTGAACTAAGTTCAGTCTGCAGTCACTAAAGACTTGTGTTTCTTAAAGAAAGTGTAGAAAATGTCCACTGTTAGTTCTTAAAGTAAATTAATGTTTGTCATTGTTGGTAAATGGTCACATCTGGATACAGAAGATCCTCTGAACTAATATCTGTTTTACATTGATCAAGTTTACTTCATGAAGTAGAAATATTTCTCTGGTTTCTGTTTGTTTCAACGTGTTCCTCAAATAATGTCTGATCATTGATATTGATCCTTCAGCACACACACATAGATGAACACAGAGATCAGCAGCATGTTATTGATGTGTGTTGACATGAACAGCTGTATGAATGTTGATGTGACATCTGGATGATGTCTGTAGAAGGCTGACATTATGATGATCCACAATAACATAATGACAAAGTCACTCTACTCATTTTAGGGAAAAGATCATTGATTAGGACATAGGGATGTTGAGCTACACATTTAAAACCTGAACACATCTGATTGGATTATAAAGTGATTTTTATCTTCATCATTTATTCTTTATTCAGATTGATGTTCTGCAGTTTGTCAGAGATCAGCTGTGCTTCTCTGGCCTCAGCTCTGAAGTCCAACCCCTCCCATCTGAGAGAGCTGGAGCTGAGCCTCAACGACCTGAAGGATTCAGATGTGAAGCTGCTGTCTGATCTGGTGGAGAGTCCACACTGTAGACTGGAGACTCTGAGGTGAGTAGAGGGTCGGAGTCGGTCCATGCTGGTTTCAGCAGTATTGTTGTGATGTGTTTCCTCCGTTAAGCTGTGAGAGGAGAACGGTGACACACAGAGAGAGAGAGAACAGTCAGCCAATCAGATCAGCCAGAAGCTTGTTGTGATCATGTGTTAGAGTTGATGTGAAGAAGATGTTGTTGTTGTGTTCATGTCTCCAGGAAATAAAGCTGGATTACAGCTGACAGCATCACAACATGTATAGAGACAGTGGTCCTCATCCATCAAACTGTCGTACCATCAAATCTGATCAGAAAGTCTTTGTTCTCTCATTGATCAGTTCATCTCTGTCACAGCTCTGAGATCAGTCTGACTGAAGCCTCAGATCACTGGCTCTTATTTCATAGAACCGTGGTTACATTTAGTAACCATGATGTGGTCTGCCCATAGAGCTATTAAAGGAGGGTAACGGGATGAGGGTGTGGAGATTTAGTGTCTTTATTAACTCGTTCCAGTCACTAGGAGCAGCACACTGGAATGAGTGAGGACCAGAGGAGGTGCAGACTTTAGGAACGACCACACTGATGAATTAGCTAGAAGATAAATTGCGGTTCCTGTTGGAGATATTGAGTAGTGAGCGGAGATATGGAGGTTGGTTCTGCTAATGATAGTTTTATAAATGAACTGTGTGCTGCATCAGTGACTGACAGCTGATGAAGAGAGTCTCTGTAAACACTGATTCATGACTTCTGTTCTCTTCTTCTCTCATCAGATGGAAGGAGTGGCTGTGATCTCTGTCAGAGTGAGTGATCAGAAAAGTGGATGTGTTGAGAAGATCAGCCGTGTCCTGATGATCCACAGAGGTTCACCACCTGGACCTGCATCTGATTTTGTCTGTTTTATTCATTCATATATTCTGAACCCAAAGTGCCTCTGCAGAATAGTTCAGTTCATGACAACATAACTGTAGATTAACACATTTAAATAGATCTTTCTGCTTTGCTTTGTGTCGCAGCTCCACCCTGTTGAACGATGGAGTTTTGCTGTTTATTTCCACATATTTCTAAATAACAGTGGAAGTTAATAAAGTTACCCTTTTTAAAACCGAGCCCTCAGGAAGAGGGCCGTGCTTTGATGCCCATTTTCGTAGCGGCCAAAAGGCGGTACTACAACTTCCGTGTCTGTCTCGTGATGCCATCGGGCCCTAAAAGACTTTTCCCGCTGGATGAGGAAGATCACCGGATGATCCGGGTTCTTCATCACTCGGCAGTCGAGCCATTTTGTCTTCACGCTCCACTGAGACGCTCTCAGAGGAATGAACAGGAGTCTCCGACGCTGGATCCACTTCTCTTTATACATCCATGATTCAAACCAATACCAGCCATTTCTCATATTATAGAAGATAAATATTTTCTTGTAACAAACAGAAAGAATGAGATAAACTCTGAATTCAGTCGAGGCTTCACTTCAGTTTCTCAACTGACTACAAACAGATTCATCTGGATTTAGGTGTAAAGTCAGCTCCTTCATATTTAATATGTTTGATGTCAAATAAACAAACAGAACTGATTAACATGCGTACTCTAGATTTTATATTCACTAATCATGTACGTACAGGAGGATTCCAGTTTCATGTGTGACTCTGCCACTTTTCACGTTACATGACTGAACACAGACACATAAAGTCGCCCGTGGAGCTTCTCCCCTCAGAAATCCGTGTTGAAGCGGTCGTTCTCACCACCGTTCATGTTCTGTTGTTCCTGCTGGAGCTGCTTTCTGCCAGCAGATGTCACCATTTCTTCTGTTTTACCACAAAGGAGGTTTATCAGAATGGATGCAGTGAACACTGAACTGATTCTTTCTGAAGTATGACCTGATTAGAGTTTGGTGGTCAAAGGTCACTGTGTCCTCACAAAACACATTTTTGGCCATAACTCAAGAATTCATCTGCTAATTATGACACTTTCACACAGATGTTAATTATGATAAAATGATGAAGTGATGACATTTTGGACAGACGTGGATGTAAACTGTAACTTGACTGGTTGGGGGAGGCAGACAACCGTGAGGCGGGAATTCTTGTTTCTTTGACACACACACACACACACACACACACACTCTTTTTGGTTTGTTTAGTTTAGTTATTTAGTTAGATTAATATTGTGTTTTAAACCTTCATCATTTTGTAAATAAATGTTTAATGATGTACAAGAGTGAATAATGCCAACCTCTGCTATCTTGAGAAATACATTCCTTAAACTGTAACTTGCTATCGATATGGTGATTTATGGTTATAGTTATTCATTTCATTAATCATAATAAGTTCCTAATTGATAGTTTAGTATACTTAATTAGACTTATTCATGAGACTACATTTTTCTTAGAGATTTGAGGTCTCGCCTATTTTTGCCGCGAGCCGCGCACGTTGTCTCACAGCAACAACAGACAGTGAAGGCTATCTATTGACTATATTAACATGATACCAGCTACATTAATACAGTTTCGATGTCTATCTGTAGAATATGTTACGGAGATGAAAAAAAATAAAGACTTATTTTTAAATCAACACTTCCTGCTTTCATTTTAAAATAAAAGCCCTCAAGCGTTTTTTCTATGGACAAAATTCCTTCATTTGTTAACACAAGGCTTTTATTCTGAAATATGAGCAGTCAGTGCTGTGGAACTTGCAGTGACTTTGAGAGCTCCATGAATTGATAAAGTACGGGGTTTAAATCAACACTTCCTGCTTTCATTTCAAAATAAAAGCC
The DNA here is from genome assembly GCA_036937225.1 of Sebastes paucispinis. NCBI lineage: Eukaryota > Metazoa > Chordata > Actinopteri > Perciformes > Sebastidae > Sebastes > Sebastes paucispinis. The sequence continues at coordinate 41,658,970 of JAUPFX010000002.1, forward strand.
CTCAAGCATTTTTTCTGTGGACAGAATTCCTTCATTTGTTAACACAAGGCTTTTATTCTGAAATATTTGCATGACAGTGTTGTAGAACATGCAGTGACTTGGAGAGCTCCATGAATGAATATAGTACTGAGTTTTGATTGTGGATTATTACTATTATTTAAAAATTACCACACGTTACTGAACCTTTCTCTGTCTACAATAAATATAAATGATATTTATAAAGAAATGAAGCGGAGTATCACGGATGTATCACGCAGCCACCGCGCGACGCAGCCGCCGCGTGTTCCTGACGTTCCTGGTGTGTCCGGGCGCTTACACCAAATTCACAGCAGAGCAGTGGCGAAGTGCGGCCTGCGGCGAGCTGCCAGGCGACGTCTATGAAAAGCTGCAGCGGTTGCTCCTGAGCTCAGCGAGTTGTGGCCAGAGAATAGCTGCAGCCATTCAGTAAATGCATCCTGTGACTCCTGTGACATGTTGACCTGTGTTACAAAGCATTTCTTCCCACCGGAAACACATGAACATGCCATCCAGTCGCACGTCGCCACTGCCTGGTGTGAATTTGGTGTTACGATGGTTTGTGTTAATCGGAGGTTTCCCCTCCTTCACAATGTCCTCCAGGCAGAGGCAGAGTACTTCCTGTACCACACTGTGATACGGTTGGATGATTTTTTTAAATCCATACATGCAATTTCGCCTCACAAAGTCATAATCATGAGTTTTATGTTGTCACATGTTGCACCACAATAACATCTCAACCCAGTCGCCAGGAAAAATGATGCTATTGTACGTTTCTGCAAATTGTAACGTGTAAATAATAAAATAATTAATCAACTCTAGCAAGTTTTCTCTTTTGAGCTTTCAGGGTGTTTTCAATAGTAATAATAATGGTCCAAAATGATGTGAAATTGCATTTTCGATTGCAGTTTTAAGTCAAATTTTCTTGGGGAAGGACCCTCAAAGACAATATCTCCTAGTATCTTTTGAGAAATTCAGACAATAATGACTGCTAATACTGATCTGAACAAAACTATTACAGATTTGATAAATAACATGCCGGCTTCTTTTAGGGAGGATTTACTTGAAGATATCATGTTGATTAAGATGAGTCATGTTTAAAGCGTTCACACAGAAAACAATGAATGTTGATGTATTTCGTGTTTGAACTGTTGATGTTTGATGATTAATGTCACTTCCTGTCACCCACCTGTGTCAGGTGTTAAGAGCCGGACACACCTGAGTGAAGTTTGGTCCTGGCTGAGATCAACATGTGCTCCAGGTTGAAGGGAGTATTTAAGCTGCTGGTCTGTTTCAGTCCAGAAGAACATGTATTTAAACAGTAAACATCAGGTGAAGTGATGAGGCTGGATGCAGGTGTTTCATATAAAGAGAATAATGAAAGTGCTTCAGGTGGTTCAGGTGCTTCAGGTGGTTCAGGTGGCTCAGGTGTACCAGGTGAGTTGCTTTAACTTCTTTACTCGAGTTAGTTAAAGTGTTTTCAAAGTCCCTCAGATGCACTTCTCCTGTCTGTGGACCCAATATAGCGTCACCCATGTCCTCTACTGGGCGACCAAAACCACATGACCATATTTATCTACTGTATATGCTCCACTGGCTGATATGTGGCCGTGTGTGTTTTGACGGGTTGTCTTTTATATTTTCAAATGGTTTTCTGCCCAATTTAAATGTTCTGTGTAAAGTGTTTTATGATGACGCTGAAGGCCTCAAGCCCAAACAGTAAAGTTGATCTCCACACTGTGACTGTCTGCTGGACTTTAAAAACACTCTGCGTGGAATCTAAATGGAGGATGTAGTTTGCTCTGTAGCAGCTGACTGACTGTGAGCAGCTCTCAACAGGCTCGTTGGAGATGAACTGCATCTCGCCTGGAAAGTAGACGAGATCAGGCGGCGGCAGCAGCAGCAGCGGGGGGGTGGAGACTACAAGCTGCGGTCAAGTCGGACAGTTTCCAGCAGCCTTCAAAGAATTTACAGGAAGTCAAATAGATAGTTACTTCCTGTTAGATCAGAAATGTATCCGGCGTTGGATTCTATCCTTTATTATCATTATTATTATTATCAACCACACCAGACGTGTTTGTTAACAGATGAAACCTTCATTGCACAACATGAGACTAATATCCTATAATCTAGCGTTAGATATATTACACAGAAAGTTGTGACTTTCTACAACACGTGGTGTTCGCTGTCAAAACTGAGAGCCAATCAGCTCTTTGATCAGGCGACAGCCAGGCGTTTCCCATAATGCTCCTGGGTCTTGCAGTCGGTGGAGAACAGCTGCGGCGCCTGGTTTTAAAAGCTGCGGCCTGTCGCCTCGATCTGGTGAGGTAGTCGTTGCCCACGTGGTCACAACGTCAGAGCAAGTCAGCATCGCGTCGGACACAAATCTAACCAGCATGCGTTGCAAGGTGATCGCCGGGGATCGATTCTGCGCCGGCCTGGTGGTTTAATTAATTAATTAATTAATTAATTAATTAAACTAAATTGTGAAAGGGTTTAGAACATTATGATAAAAGTATATGATGGTCATTCCCATTAATCGCAAATTAATCTCACATGTATTATCTGTTCTAAATGAACCTTAAAGGAGGTTAGTCCAGTATTTAATCCTCTTATCAACATGGGAGTGGACAAATATGCTGCTTTATGTAAATGTATGTATATATTTATTATTATAAATCAATGAACAACACAGATCAATGACAGATATTGATCCAGAAACCCTCACAGGTACTGCATTTAGCATAAAACAATATGCTCCAATCATAACATGTCAAACTGCAGCCCAACAGGCAACAACAGCTGTCAGTGTGTCAGTGTGCTGACTTGACTATGACTTGCCCCAAACTGCATGTGATGATCATAAAGTGGGCATGTCTGTAAAGGGGAGACTCGTGGGTACCCATAGAACCCATTTACATTCACACATCTGGAGGTCAGAGGTCAAGGGACCCCTTTGAACATGGACATGACAGTTTGTCCTCTCCAACATGTAGTGTTAGTTTGGAGCGTTATTTAACCTCCTTCATGACCAGCTAGTCTGACCTGGTTGGTACCGATGGATTCATCAGGTTTATAGTTTACTATGATACCAGGATCTTCACTCTTTAAAACTGTTATAATCACATTGACTTTGTCAGCCCTAAAACAAATTGACTGATCGATGCAGCAGTAAAGCAGCTTGCGTGTTCTGAGAGGTAAAATTACTGTGTTTTTGTGGATGGAGTCTGGTGGCTTTGAATTTGTAGGTGTCTAAAATCCGTTTTCCTGCTGCTCCCGTCCACAGCAGCTTCACCTCGCCGTCAGACAGCCCTTTACTGACGGGGAACTGAAGCCGTTATATCGCTCTCTTCAAAGCCACCAGACTCCATTCACAAAAACAGTCATTTGACCTCTCAGAACACGGGAGTATTCACTCAACCCCACTTCAGAAAATCTGAACTAACCCATTCAGTTATTTTTACACAGCTCACGTTGACTCGGCTAGTGCTAGCGTTCACATTATTCATAACCTGATGGATTAGCTCACTGTGCTAACCTTCGTCACTGCTTTCTGCTAACGGCTGAGTGGACGTCTATATTTGAAATAAAACTGAAAAGAACGCAGACGGACCTGCAGTGTTAGGAACTGAATTCCCCTCAGAACTATAGAGAGAGAAGGGCCTTTGAGCCAGGCATTAACCCCTCAACTGCTACTGTAATCCCGACGGTTTATAATCTGACTCATATAACAGTGTTGTGTGATTACAGCTGAGTATCACTTTAATCCTGCAGCTTCATTAATAATCTACAGTCCAACATTCAATCACATTTATTTCATATTAAATTCAGCCATCAAATAAAGAACACGTTTTCACATCAGTGTATTTATGAGGACCGTAACTGGATTCATTCAATTCAACTTTATTGTCGTTATGCTGGTGCACAACGACACACAGAAACGTCCAAAGAGTTTATTGTTCATCACAGGCCGTTTCAGTAGAATCTGACAATACAATAGAAATAATTTGGTTTTACTTTAGTCCGTCTCTTTGTAGGAGGACGTTTTACTGGCTTCTGGTCGTCTCTTTGTAGGAGGACGTTTTACTGGCGTCTGGGCGTCTCTTTGTAGGAGGACGTGTTACTGGCTTCTGGTCGTCTCTTTGTAGGAGGACGTTTTACTGGCGTCTGGTCGTCTCTTTGTAGGAGGACGTTTTACTGGCGTCTGGTCGTCTCTTTGTAGGAGGACGTTTTACTGGCGTCTGGACGTCTCTTTGTAGGAGGACGTGTTACTGGCTTCTGGTCGTCTCTTTGTAGGAGGACGTGTTACTGGCTTCTGGTCGTCTCTTTGTAGGAGGACGTTTTACTGGCGTCTGGTCGTCTCTTTGTAGGAGGACGTTTTACTGGCTTCTGGTCGTCTCTTTGTAGGAGGACGTTTTACTGGCGTCTGGACGTCTCTTTGTAGGAGGACGTTTTACTGGCGTCTGGACGTCTCTTTGTAGGAGGACGTGTTACTGGCTTCTGGTCGTCTCTTTGTAGGAGGACGTTTTACTGGCTTCTGGTCGTCTCTTTGTAGGAGGACGTTTTACTGGCGTCTGGACGTCTCTTTGTAGGAGGACGTTTTACTGGCGTCTGGACGTCTCTTTGTAGGAGGACGTGTTACTGGCTTCTGGTCGTCTCTTTGTAGGAGGACGTGTTACTGGCTTCTGGTCGTCTCTTTGTAGGAGGACGTTTTACTGGCGTCTGGACGTCTCTTTGTAGGAGGACGTTTTACTGGCGTCTGGTCGTCTCTTTGTAGGAGGACGTTTTACTGGCTTCTGGTCGTCTCTTTGTAGGAGGACGTTTTACTGGCGTCTGGACGTCTCTTTGTAGGAGGACGTTTTACTGGCGTCTGGACGTCTCTTTGTAGGAGGACGTTTTACTGGCGTCTGGTCGTCTCTTTGTTGGAGGACGTTTTACTGGCGTCTGGTCGTCTCTTTGTAGGAGGACGTGTTACTGGCGTCTGGACGTCTCTTTGTAGGAGGACGTTTTACTGGCGTCTGGTCGTCTCTTTGTAGGAGGACGTTTTACTGGCGTCTGGTCGTCTCTTTGTAGGAGGACGTTTTACTGGCGTCTGGTCGTCTCTTTGTAGGAGGACGTTTTACTGGCGTCTGGTCGTCTCTTTCAGTCCAAAATGGCGGAGTGTTGCTCTGCTGCTGGGAGCCGATGTTGACGTAGAACCAACGGTTGACTTTCACTTCTTTGTAATATACGTCCTTTAAGACGTCTTTTCCTCAGACGTCTTCGTCTCTTCTCCTCCGACGTCTTCGGCTCTTCTCCTCCGACGTCTTTTCCTCTTCTTTTTCTCCGACATCTTCGTCTCTTCTTCTCCGACTTTTTCGTCTCTTCTTCTTCTCTGATGTCTTTGTCTCTTCTTCTCTGACATTTTTGTCTTTTCTTCTTCTTTGACTTCTTTGTCTCTTCTTCTCTGACGTCTTTGTCTCTTCTTCTCGGACATCTTTGTCTCTTCTTCTTCTCTGACGTCTTTGTCTCTTCTTCTTCTCTGACGTCTTTTCCTCTGTTTTTTCTCCGACATCTTCTCCTCTTCTTTTTCTCCGACTTTTTCGTCTCTTCTTCTTCTCTGACATCTTTGTCTCTTCTTCTCCGACGTCTTGGTCTCTTCTTCACTGACGTCTTCTCCTGTTTTTTCTCCGACGTCTTCGTCTCTTCTTCTTTCCGACGTCTTTGTCTCTTCTTTTCTGACTTCTTTGTCTCTTCTTCTTTGACATCTTCGTCTCTTCTTCTTCTTTGACATCTTTGTCTCTTTTTCTTCTCTGACGTCTTCTCCTGTTTTTTCTCCGACGTCTACTCCTCTTCTTCTTCTCCGACATCTTCGTCTCTTCTTCTTCTCCTCCGACTTCTTTGTCTCTACTTCTTCTCTGACGTCTTCCACTTCTTCTCTGACGTCTTTGCCTCTTCTTCTTCTCTGACGTCTTTGCCTCTTCTTCTCTGACGTCTTTGCCTCTTCTTCTTCTCTGACGTCTTCGCCTCTTCTTCTTCTGTGACGTCTTTGCCTTTTCTTCTTCTCTGACGTCTTTGACTCTTCATCTTCTCCGGAGTCGTCATCTGTTCTTCTTTCCAACGTCTTTGCCTCTTCTTCTTCTCTGACGTCTTCCGCCTCTTTTTCTTCTCTGACGTCTTTGCCTCTTCTTCTTCTCTGACGTCTTCGTCTCTTCTTCTCTGACGTCTTTGCCTCTTCTTCTTCTCTGACATCTTCGTCTCTTCTTCTCTGACGTCTTTGCCTCTTCTTCTTCTCCGACGTCTTCGTCTCTTCTTCTTCTCTGACGTCTTCCGCCTCTTTTTCTTCTCTGACATCTTTGTCTTCTTCTCTGACGTCTTTGCCTCTTTTTCTTCTCTGACGTCTTTGCCTCTTCTTCTTCTCTGACGTCTTTGCCTCCTCTTCTTCTCTGACGTCTTCTGCCTCTTTTTCTTCTCTGACGTCTTTGCCTCTTCTTCTTCTCTGACGTCTTCTGCCTCTTTTTCTTCTCTGACGTCTTTGCCTCTTCTTCTTCTCTGACGTCTTCCACTTCTTCTCTGACGTCTTTGTCTCTTCTTCTTCTCTGACGTCTTTGTCTCTACTTCTTCTCTGACGTCTTCCGCCTCTTTTTCTTCTTCGACGTCTTTGCCTCTTCTTCTTTGTCGTCTTTTCCTCTGTTTTTTCTCCGACATCTTCTCCTCTTCTTCTTCTCCGACTTTTTCATCTCTTCTTTTTCTCCGACTTTTTCGTCTCTTCTTTTCTGACGTCTTTGTCTCTTCTTCTCCTACGTCTTGGTCTCTTCTTCACTGACGTCTTCTCCTGTTTTTTCTCCGACGTCTTCGTCTCTTCTTCTTTCCGACGTCTTTGTCTCTTCCTTTTCTCTGACGTCTTTGTCTCTTCTTTTCTGACTTCTTTGTCTCTTCTTCTTCTCTGACATCTTTGTCTCTTCTTTTCTGACATCTTTGTCTCTTCTTCTTTGACTTCTTTGTCTCTTTTTCTTCTCTGACGTCTTCTCCTGTTTTTTCTCCGACGTCTACTCCTCTTCTTCTTCTCCAACATCTTCGTCTCTTCTTCTTCTCCGACTTCTTTGTCTCTTCTTCTTCTCTGACGTCTTTGCCTCTTCTTCTCTGACGTCTTCGTCTCTTCTTCTCCGACGTCTTCGTCTCTTCTTCTTCTCTGAAGTCTTCCACTTCTTCTCTGACGTCTTCGTCTCTTCTTCTCTGACGTCTTCCGCCTCTTTTTCTTCTTCGACGTCTTTGCCTCTTCTTCTTCTCTGACATCTTCGTCTCTTCTTCTTCTCTGACGTCTTTGCCTCTTCTTCTTCTCCGACGTCTTCGTCTCTTCTTCTTCTCTGACGTCTTCCACTTCTTCTCTGACGTCTTTGCCTCTTCTTCTTCTCCGACGTCTTCGTCTCTTCTTCTTCTCTGACGTCTTCCTCTTCTTCTCTGATGTCTTTGCCTCTTCTTCTCTGACGTCTTTGCCTCTTCTTCTTCTCTGATGTCTTTGCCTCTTCTTCTCTGACGTCTTTGCCTCTTCTTCTTCTCTGATGTCGTTGCCTCTTCTTCTCTGACATCTTTGCCTCTTCTTCTTCTCTGACGTCTTCATCTCTTCTTCTCCGACGTCTTCGTCTCTTCTTCTTCTCTGACGTCTTCCACTTCTTCTCTGATTTCTTTGTCTCTTCTTCTTCTCCGACATCTTCGTCTCTTCTTCTCCGACGTCTTCGTCTCTTCTTCTTCTTTGACTTCTTTGTCTCTTTTTCTTCTCTGACGTCTTCTCCTGTTTTTTCTCCGACGTCTACTCCTCTTTTTCTTCTCCAACATCTTCGTCTCTTCTTCTTCTCCGACTTCTTTGTCTCTTCTTCTTCTCTGACGTCTTCCACTTCTTCTCTGACGTCTTTGCCTTTTCTTCTTCTCTGACGTCTTTGTCTCTTCTTCTCTGACGTCTTTGCCTCTTCTTCTTCTCTGACATCTTCGTCTCTTCTTCTCCGACGTCTTCATCTCTTCTTCTCCGACGTCTTCGTCTCTTCTTCTTCTCTGACGTCTTCCACTTCTTCTCCGACGTCTTCGTCTCTTCTTCTTCTCTGACGTCTTCCACTTCTTCTCTGACGTCTTTGTCTCTTCTTCTCTGACGTCTTTGCCTCTTCATCTTCTCCGGAGTCGTAATCTGTTCTTCTTTCCAACGTCTTTGCCTCTTCTTCTTCTCTGACGTCTTCGTCTCTTCTTCTCTGACGTCTTTGCCTCTTCTTCTTCTCTGACATCTTCGTCTCTTCTTCTCTGACGTCTTTTCCTCTTCTTCTTCTCTGACGTCTTCGTCTCTTCTTCTTCTCTGACGTCTTCCGCCTCTTTTTCTTCTCTGACGTCTTTGCCTCTTTTTCTTCTCTGACGTCTTTGCCTCTTCTTCTTCTCTGACGTCTTCGTCTCTTCTTCTTCTCTGACGTCTTCCGCCTCTTTTTCTTCTCTGACGTCTTTGCCTCTTCTTCTTCTCTGACGTCTTTGCCTCTTTTTCTTCTTCGACGTCTTTGCCTCTTCTTCTTTGTCGTCTTTTCCTCTGTTTTTTCTCCGACATCTTCTCCTCTTCTTCTTCTCCGACTTTTTCGTCTCTTCTTTTTCTCCGACTTTTTCGTCTCTTCTTTTCTGACGTCTTTGTCTCTTCTTCTCTTACGTCTTGGTCTCTTCTTCACTGACGTCTTCTCCTGTTTTTTCTCCGACGTCTTCGTCTCTTCTTCTTTCCGACGTCTTTGTCTCTTCCTTTTCTCTGACGTCTTTGTCTCTTCCTTTTCTCTGACGTCTTTGTCTCTTCTTTTCTGACTTCTTTGTCTCTTCTTCTTCTCTGACATCTTTGTCTCTTCTTTTCTGACATCTTTGTCTCTTCTTCTTCTTTGACTTCTTTGTCTCTTTTTCTTCTCTGACGTCTTCTCCTGTTTTTTCTCCGACGTCTACTCCTCTTCTTCTTCTCCAACATCTTCATCTCTTCTTCTTCTCCGACTTCTTTGTCTCTTCTTCTTCTCTGACGTCTTTGCCTTTTCTTCTTCTCTGACGTCTTTGCCTCTTCTTCTCTGACGTCTTCGTCTCTTCTTCTCCGACGTCTTCGTCTCTTCTTCTTCTCTGACGTCTTCCACTTCTTCTCCGACGTCTTCGTCTCTTCTTCTTCTCTGACGTCTTCCACTTCTTCTCCGACGTCTTCGTCTCTTCTTCTTCTCTGACGTCTTCCACTTCTTCTCCGACGTCTTCGTCTCTTCTTCTTCTCTGACGTCTTCCACTTCTTCTCTGACGTCTTCGTCTCTTCTTCTCTGACGTCTTCCGCCTCTTTTTCTTCTTCGACTTCTTTGCCTCTTCTTCTTCTCTGACATTTTCGTCTCTTCTTCTTCTCTGACGTCTTCCACTTCTTCTCTGACGTCTTTGCCTCTTCTTCTTCTCCGACGTCTTCGTCTCTTCTTCTTCTCTGACGTCTTCCACTTCTTCTCTGACGTCTTTGCCTCTTCTTCTTCTCTGATGTCTTTGCCTCTTCTTCTCTGACGTCTTTGCCTCTTCTTCTTCTCCGACGTCTTCGTCTCTTCTTCTTCTCTGACGTCTTCCACTTCTTCTCTGACGTCTTTGCCTCTTCTTCTTCTCTGACATCTTCGTCTCTTCTTCTCTGACGTCTTTGCCTCTTCTTCTTCTCTGACGTCTTTGCCTCTTCTTCTTCTCCGACGTCTTCGTCTCTTCTTCTTCTCTGACGTCTTCCACTTCTTCTCCGACATCTTCGTCTCTTCTTCTCCGACATCTTTGTCTCTTCTTCTTCTTTGACTTCTTTGTCTCTTTTTCTTCTCTGACGTCTTCTCCTGTTTTTTCTCCGACATCTACTCCTCTTTTTCTTCTCCAACATCTTCGTCTCTTCTTCTTCTCCGACTTCTTTGTCTCTTCTTCTTCTCTGACGTCTTCCACTTCTTCTCTGACGTCTTTGCCTTTTCTTCTTCTCTGACGTCTTTGTCTCTTCTTCTCTGACGTCTTTGTCTCTTCTTCTTCTTCGACGTCTTTGCCTCTTCTTCTTCTCTGACATCTTCGTCTCTTCTTCTCCGACGTCTTCGTCTCTTCTTCTCCGACGTCTTCGTCTCTTCTTCTTCTCTGACGTCTTCCACTTCTTCTCTGACGTCTTTGTCTCTTCATCTTCTCCGGAGTCGTAATCTGTTCTTCTTTCCAACGTCTTTGCCTCGTCTTCTTCTCTGACGTCTTTGCCTCGTCTTCTTCTCTGACATCTTCGTCTCTTCTTCTTCTCTGACGTCTTCCACTTCTTCTCTGACGTCTTTGTCTCTTCTTCTCTGACGTCTTTGCCTCTTCATCTTCTCCGGAGTCGTAATCTGTTCTTCTTTCCAACGTCTTTGCCTCGTCTTCTTCTCTGACGTCTTTGCCTCGTCTTCTTCTCTGACGTCTTTGCCTCTTCTTCTTCTCTGACGTCTTCCGCCTCTTTTTCTTCTCTGACATCTTTGTCTTCTTCTCTGACATCTTTGCCTCTTCTTCTTCTCCAACGTCTTTGTCTCTTCTTCTTCTCTGACGTCTTCCACTTCTTCTCTGACTTCTTTGCCTCTTTTTCTTCTCTGACGTCTTTGCCTTTTCTTCTTCTCTGACGTCTTTGCCTCTTCTTCTTCTCCGACGTCTTTGTCTCTTCTTCTTCTCTGACGTCTTCCACTTCTTCTCTGACGTCTTTGTCTCTTCTTCTTCTCTGACGTCTTCCACTTCTTCTCCGACGTCTTTGTCTCTTCTTCTTCTCTGACGTCTTTGTCTCTACTTTTTCTTCTTCTTCTTCTTTTTCTTCTTTTTCTTTTTCTTCTTCTCCAGCGTCTTCATGTATTTATTTTAAATTACAAATCAATATAAAGTTAATCCCAGACCTGTTGAGATGAACTCAGTAATATTTCAGTGTTGTCTCTCAACGTGACATCAGAGCTGTTCATCTTTTATTATTATAATTATTATAATGCAGCTGTATTTCAATGAATCGTGAATCTCTGTTTCTCTGCTCTCTGTCGTCCTAAAGTGGATTTACCTCCAATCACCATTTATTAAATCTCCATCCATTAAAGAGCACCGCCCTCCGTCCTCAGCGGCGTCCACTAATCCTGATTACAGGGGGGGAGAGAGGACGGGGTCTCCGCCTGTCACATCCCATCCCACCGAGAGACGCCTGAACGCATCACACCACTGCAGGCTGGGCCACAGGAGACAGGAGACAGGAGACAGGAGACAAGAGACAGGAGACAGGACACAGGAGACAGGAGACAAGAGACAGGAGGAGATGGAGGGAAAGAGAAGACGGGGTCTCTGTCTATCTAATACAACCAAGAGACGCTTGAACTCATCACACCAGTGAAGGCTGGACAACAGGAAGTCCACAGGGACGAGACAGAGGAGATAGGAGACAGGAGACAGAGGGTGAAGGTAGAGAACAGCTGAACTCTACCATGGACAGCAGAGGGAGGAGAGGAACTAACGCATCGTTCAAACGTTCGTCCATCAAACGCAGTGCATCGTCCGCATCACAGAGGGTAAGACGCTTCAAACCCTCAAAACTTTATTCACGATTCTAGCAGAAATCACAAAGTGTCCACAGATCCAGAGTCACTTCATTTGTCTCATGTGTCAGATCAGATGTGAAAACAGTTCAGTGTAAACGCATTCAAGACAGACAGACTGAAACCTCTGGAGGAGGTTTGAGACTCATTCCAGATGTGTAAAGGTGTAAATGCATCCGTCGTCTTAAGACACATCTGTAATGTTTCCTCCTCCTACAGTGTAACACCGCTACGTGTCCTCCTACAACGGCTCCTATGATTAAAAAAGAAAAAAAGTTGCTCTTCATTTTTTGTGCGTTCTCCTACGAATGTCCAGCAACACGTCCCAATTACAGGAAACTACTAAAGCTGGGCATACACTGTCAGTTTTAGAGATGTTGTTGTGTAATTCCTACTCCTACTGTACGATTTAGATCGTTTGCGATGTAAAGTCAAAGCTCACGACCTGAGTGATCACGCTGTACGGTCCGATCGTCAACCGCGACCTGAGTGATCACGCTGTACGGTCCGATAGACTTCTGGCCTCACACGGGGCACCAACATCGGTCTCCTGGTGAAAGTCTGGTGTTTTTAGACCCATCCACCCCGACCTCCTCCCTACACGCCGTCCACCCCGACCTCCTCCCTACACGCCGTTCACCGCTCTCTATACTTCCTGGTTCATGATTACGTAGATCACATCCGAGTTGATTTTGTGGGATATATATATATATATATATATATATATATATATATACTGTATATATATCTATTGTATATATATGAATTACGGTGCTTTACTGTTAGTCGGTCTCTCTGTGACCAGCCTGAACCGGGTCAGTCAGCAGTCTGTGGGCTCCTGAAGGAGTCGGAGCTCAGCTGGATTTGATCTGATACTCTGATATTAATATTAAACGGTTCACAGTCTATCACTGCTGTTTCTGTCCTTCTTCTTTCTCCTCCTCCTTCTTCTTCTTCCTTCTTATTTCTCCTCTTTCTCATCTTCCTCCTTCCTCCTCTACCTTCTTCTTCTTCTTCTCCTTCTCCTTTTTCCTTCTTGTTCTTCTTTCTTCTTTCTCCTTCTCTCCCTCCTTCTTCTTCTTTCTTCTTCTCGTCCTTCTCCTCCTCCTCCTTAGATCAGGTGATCTGACCAGTTTGGGGGGTTATTTGACCTTCCTCCTCTTCCTACTCCTCCTCCTCCTCCTCCTCCTCTTCCTCCTCCTCTTCCTCAGATCATGTGACCACTTCGGGGTTAATAATTGACTTCATGTGATTTTGCTCCACAAACACGATCAGCTGTTTCTCCTCTCAGACGAACATGTGACTGAACTCAGTTTCCTCTCTTCACTCCGAGTTACTATCAGTTATGAACTGATCCAGGGATCAATAATCCCGCTGCAGAGCTGAAACATCCTCTTCTTCATCATCTTCATCGGACACATTTATCAATAATGATCTGACCAGAAACATGAGCAACACACATCAATGCTATAAACATCTGTAAAGTCAACTCACACCGTCACCGTTAGCCTGTTTAATGATCGCGTTGCTGTATCGAGCCAAACTGGGTCCAGACTCTCTGTTGATGGGTGGAAGTGTTGAAGTGTTGATTGGTGGAAGTGTTGAAGTGTTGATGGATGGAAGTGTTGATGGTGGAAGTGTTGAAGTGTTGATGGGTGGAAGTGTTGAAGTGTTGATGGGTGGAAGTGTTGAAGTGTTGATGGGTGGAAGTGTTGAAGTGTTGATGGGTGGAAGTGTTGAAGTGTTGAAGTGTTGATGTGTTGAAGTGTTGAAGTGTTGAAGTGTTGATGGGTGGAAGTGTTGAAGTGTTGATGGGTGGAAGTGTTGAAGTGTTGATGGGTGGAAGTGTTGAAGTGTTGATGTGTTGAAGTGTTGAAGTGTTGAAGTGTTGATGGGTGGAAGTGTTGAAGTGTTGATGTGTTGATGTGTTGAAGTGTTGAAGTGTTGATGGGTGGAAGTGTTGATGGGTGGAAGTGTTGAAGTGTTCATGGATGGAAGTGTTGAAGTGTTGAAGTGTTGATGGGTGGAAGTGTTGAAGTGTTGATGTGTTGATGTGTTGAAGTGTTGAAGTGTTGATGGGTTGAAGTGTTGATGGGTGGAAGTGTTGAAGTGTTGATGGATGGAAGTGTTGAAGTGTTGAAGTGTTGATGGGTGGAAGTGTTGAAGTGTTGATGGATGGAAGTGTTGAAGTGTTGATGTGTTGATGGGTGGAAGTGTTGAAGTGTTGAAGTGTTGATGGGTGGAAGTGTTGAAGTGTTGATGTGTTGATGTGTTGAAGTGTTGAAGTGTTGATGGGTTGAAGTGTTGATGGGTGGAAGTGTTGAAGTGTTGATGGATGGAAGTGTTGAAGTGTTGAAGTGTTGATGGGTGGAAGTGTTGAAGTGTTGATGGATGGAAGTGTTGAAGTGTTGATGTGTTGATGGGTGGAAGTGTTGAAGTGTTGATGGATGGAAGTGTTGAAGTGTTGATGTGTTGATGTGTTGAAGTGTTGAAGTGTTGATGGGTTGAAGTGTTGATGTGTTGAAGTGTTGATGGGTGGAAGTGTTGAAGTGTTGATGGATGGAAGTGTTGAAGTGTTGATGGGTGGAAGTGTTGAAGTGTTGATGGGTGGAAGGGTTGATGTGTTGATGTGTTGAAGTGTTGATGTGTTGAAGTGTGAAAGTGTTGAAGTGTTGGGGTGTTGATGGATGGAAGTGTCGAAGTGTTGATGGATGGAAGTGTTGAAGGGTGGATGTGTTGAAGTGTTGAAGCGTTGATGCGTTAATGCGTTGATGCGTTGAACTGTCGACGTGTGGAAGTGTGGAAGCATCGACGTGTTGATGTGTTGAAGTGTTGAAGTGTTGAAGTGTTGAAGTGTTGATGTGTTGAAGTGTTGAAGTGTTGAAGGGTGGATGTGTGGAAGTGTCGAGGTGTTGAATTACATGAAGCACGGCGATGACGTTCCGAACTCCTTTAATATTTTACATCTTCTGTTTTGGAAGTCATTATTCTCGTGTGTTAATCACCATATTTATTACATGATCACTCTGTAGCGATGCTCTCATACTCGGTTTACAGTCCGTGATCGCGCTCGTCAATATTTATTGATTACCTGCACCAGAGACTTGACATCACATCGTCTGTCGGGGCCGATTGCAAGGAAATTTAGTTGAATGGATTGCAAGGAAATTTAGTTGAATGGATATTTTAGGGGACCATATCTTTTTTATTTAATTTAATTTTTCTTAAATCATGCTTATTATTGTTTCCTTAAGAAAAAGGACAACAACAACCTGAACCACAACAAATAAAACAATATGTGCATATAACAGATAGTAACTGTAAATTGAAGAATAAATTATTTTTAAAAAAATGAGAGAAAAAAGGTTATAATAATAATACAAATAATAAACATAAAGAAAGAAATACAATTATAAAATATATAATAGATTATTTAAAAAAAATGATGAATAAATATAAACAAATAGTAATGATGATAATAATAAATAAATAAATAAATGAATAAAATAAATTCACACACCAGATTCCCAGCACCTTTAACCCCGGGGTCATGTGACCGTATCTTAACGCGAGACAGAAAACATCGTTTTTTCATGCACTGGTCAATTTCGAGATTTTGCTTCCATAACATGTCTTCTTTCAGGATAGTGAGAAGAAACATTTATTTTACTACTTCTGTAGATTCTTCACATTCTTTCAACCGTTAGGTAATGCCTCATTTGCATATTTAAACATAACATTTCAGAAAACTCGTAATACAAAGAATAATTATCTTAATGTCAGTTTTCAACTGGTGAAGTTTAACGGTGATATCTACTAGTTGATATGTTTAAACTATATTCTGAAGGTTTGTACATATCATTTACAACATTTTATTCCTAAAAACATGGCAATCTTTTTTTCTTTTTTTTTATGGCTGATCATATATTCTGTTGTATGGGGTGGTATAAAGAGATATCCTCATTTAAAAACCTTCAACTCTAACATGTTGACAAAATGAGACCAGGATTTTAAACTTGGCTTTTCCGATGTTCAGATTTCTGCAAAATTAACCAAATATTAATCACAATCTCGATTTCTGGCTTTGCACAATTAAATGAACATGATCGCCTGAGATATTGATGTTTAAAATGTTCTGCTCATAGAAAACTCTGCTGCAGATCAAATCAAGCGCTTCCTAAACTAACAGCCAGCAGCTGGCGATCCAGATGTTTTGGCTTCACTTTTAGATATTTACTATACAACCCATGTGTTTATGATCAAATTAAGAACATAAAATAGTTTATCTGGCTCTTATTGTTACTAATTTTGCTCTCAAAGTGCATTCAATGGATTCATTTAACTTTAAAATGTAGTTATCAAATAGATATAAGAACTGGACTCATTCAGGACCGGATCTAACAAAAATGAAAAGTTCTTGTTCTCCACCAGAATTACTGAGAATTCACTGAAACAACATTTAACCTCTGGGAGTTAGAATACACTCGAACAGTGAAATGAATGAATACAACGTGAACATTTTGAGACGTTTCTGTTAAAAAATCAGATGAGCTCTGGAGGACGTGTTGAGCTGTTGGCTGTCTGGAGGTTTGTGGGGATTTCTCAAAGCAGATTTGTTGAGGCCTGGCTCTGTCCGTGAATGAAAACACTCGGCGGGTCATGAGACTCCCAGAAGGATTACCTCGGACCGGAGTCATGAGACCGGCTGCAACAAAGAGCCCTGCTGCCTCACATGCTCGTCATATGAACCCGCTCAGCTGCATGAAGTCAACTCCTTTCTCATCTCTGAGCTACACCAACGCTGCACACTGAGCCGGGTCCTAGGACAGCTTTTGGGTCCACGGAGAGCTGCCGGGTCCTCGGAGAGCTGCCGGGTCCTCGGAGAGCTGTTGGGTCCTCGGAGAGCAGCCGGGTCCCAGAGAGCTGTTGGGTCCTCGGAAATCAGCCTGGTCCTCAGTCCTCGGAGATGGCCCGGTCGGGACCAGTTTTAGGACCGAGCGAGACGTCTGGAGGTTCAGGTACAGACGGAGTCGTCGCTGCTGGGGGCGTTCATATGGACCCATTTGAAGGCACCAATAATCACGGAGTCTAGTGAAAGTGCCGTTGGATTCTCTGAACACCGCGGTTGTCTTTTCCGGAGTCCTTCTGAATTCTCCTTCACGTCTTTCCTTGACCTCATGACGTTTTCCATCGAGGTCGAGGAGAAGAAGTTAGGAGAAGGCGTAACTTTTTGACTTTTCGACCGCAGCCCTGTTTGCTTTCTGGTTCAACCT
This sequence comes from Sebastes paucispinis, assembly GCA_036937225.1. Lineage (NCBI taxonomy): Eukaryota > Metazoa > Chordata > Actinopteri > Perciformes > Sebastidae > Sebastes > Sebastes paucispinis. The sequence goes on from JAUPFX010000002.1 coordinate 41,675,801, forward strand.
CTACTTCTTCTTCTACTCTGTTTACTGGTAGATTACAGCCTTGCGTAGTCTATAGTGGCAATTACTGACCAAACTACGTAGCCTGGTTTATTCGTTTTAAACCGGTTGAATGAAACACGCCTAATTCACGTTTATTTTTTGTGACATTTAAAAAATTCACTCAAAATTCGCTTTATAATTGAACAGAAACTAAAACGACCACAGTGACCACAGCGACACACAGAGTCATTAGTCTGGATTGAAACGCCCATTTAAAGGACACTTGTGTGTGTTTGCTCTGCAGCAGCAGCAGGATCAGCAACAGGATCAGCAGCAGCAGCAGGATCAGGACGGGACGGGGCGATAAGAGGATTTCATGCATAAAGAAATAGAGAGCTCCACTCTCCCAGTAATTAGCCAGATACATGCAGCCATGAACAGTTTATAATGACGGTTTAATTTGGAGCTGCAGCTTAAATGATCGTTCAGAGATTTAAAGTTCTGCAGCAGTCGGATTTGGAAATACGCAAAGATTATTTTCAATAATGTTTTAAACCTTCCATGTTTATTAGCTAACAGGGTGACAAGTTATTTACGGTGTAACTTCCTGCAGTGAACTGTGCCTGCGTCGTATGAATCAGTACATTTAATATAAATACTAACCGGTTCCTACCGGTACCTAACGGGGAACAAGGGAGCAGCTTTAGAGGAACTATGAACTGAATGATACTGTACCTTCGGGGTTCTCATCCACCGTTCATAGCTATACCTATAAGTAATGCACTGTAATTCATATTCAGGAAATCAATTCACATTCAATCCACGTAATTGTGAACCAGGAAGTATAAAGAGTGAGAAACGCCCCGCAGGAAGGAGGTCGGGTCTAAAAACACTGAAACCAGAAGTCAGTCTTGATTTATGCGTCACGTAATCACACCGTAAATCGCGGGCGGTTTTATGAAGTGTGACCGCCAGCAGTCTTCTTCTTCACTGCCTTTGAGGTCGTATTGTCGTGTTTCTTGGCGTGTTAGCGCCGCCTGCAGGTCAGAGAGATAACGTGAGGCGTGGTTGGCAGGAAGGTGAACGGCGTCCTCGATGTGTGATACGAACAAAACCAGGACTCGCTCACCAGAGACATTCTTTACTGCTGCAGACTGTCCGTCACACGTCTCTTCATTCATTCTGATTAAATCTAGTTTAGAAGATTTCATTTAGTCTTCAGATGAAACGGAAAGTTCACTGAAGAAATGAGTACTGAAAGTGGGATTGATTGATTGATTGATTGATTACGTTTCCCCTAAACAAAAGTTCTGAGACCATCGATCAATAACTAGCTTGTTTGTAATAAGATCAAACTGATTATTGATTACTGATTATTTCTTATGTTATTTAACCGATTAAATGTCCAACATTTCAGTGTCCGTAATGTGAACTGACTCAGATTTGAGTAGTCCTGATGTTTCCTTCCTGTTTGTGTTCAGACTCAGAGAGCGTGGATCGAGAGGACTTTCCAGAAGAGAGAATGTGTCCAGATTATTCCCAGCAAAGACGCCAGCAGGTCCGGACAGCCTGGACGGCTTCCAGAGTTTCATATACTCTCTCTTGTTTCCTGTCGTCTCTCTGCCGTCTGATTTAAAGCGTTGTCTGTCTTTATCGTGTTGTTGTTGTTGATGTTGTTGTTGATGTTCAGGTGCGGTTGTGGTCAGCCGGTGTCGCAACACACCTCGGTCCCTGCGGGGGCCAAAGAGGAGGGGGCCCCTCTGGTCCAGCTGGAGGTCCAACCTGCAGAGAGGTGGAACCCCCTGAAACACACCCAGACCTCGTCCACCGACTCCTACGGGGTCATCGAGTTCCAGGGAGGAGGACACGTCAACAAGGCCTTGGTGCTTTTATACTTTACTTTAATATATATATATATATATATATATCACATGGAATGTTTGTTATTTATCGTTTAATGTGTTTTAGCATTTAATAGTTGATGTTTAATACTTCATATATTATGTATTTAATCTTTTTAAATATTGTTAATATATTTAATATTTAATATTAATTGCGTGATGATTAGTATTCAACATTTAATTTTAAATGATTAATATTTAACATTTAATGTTTTAGCATTCAATAGTTAATTTTTAATATTTGTTTTTAGATATTTTTGATTTTTTTAAAAATATTTTAATGTTAATATGTTTAATATTTAATATAAATTGTGTGATTAATATTTAACATTTAATAGTTAATATTTGATGTGTTTAATCTTTTAGATATTTTTAATGTTAATATGTCTAATAATTAACATTAATTACGTGATGTTTAACAATTGACATTAAATGTTCAATATTTAACATTTAATGTTTTAAAATTGAATAATTAATGTTTGATATTTAATATTTGATGTATTTAATCTTTTAAGTAATTTAGTACTTTTTAAATATTTAAATATTTTTAATGTTTTAATGTTTAATGTTTTTATTAAATTATTATATTAATTGACATTAAATGTTTAATATTTAATGTTTTTTAATGTTTTCAGCATTTAATAGTTAATTTATAATATTTAATATTTGTGTTTAATTTTATGTAATATTTTCACATATTTTGATATTTTGAATGTTAATATGTTTAATATTTAATATGCGTTTGATATTCAATGTTTAATATTTAACGTTTAATGTTTTTAATGTTTTAACAGTTAATGGTACATTTTAGTTCAGTATTAAATATTTGATGTTTGATCTTTTAAATATATTTTTTATGTTTATTTGTTTAATATTCAACATTTGACATTCAATGTTAAATATTTCACGTTTAATATTTAATATTATTTAATGTTTCTGTGGCGCAACAACACCAGCTGATCAGTAACAGTTCCTCCTCTTTTCACTCTTCCTCCTCTTCCTCCTCTTCCTCCTCCTCCTCCTCCTCCTCTTCCTCCTCCTCGTCCTCCTCCTCCTCCTCCTCTTCCTCCTCCTCGTCCTCTTCCTCCTCCTCTTCCTCCTCCTCCTCCTCCTCCTCCTCTTCCTCCTCCTCATCCTCTTCCTCTTCCTCCTCCTCGTCCTCCTCCTCCTCTTCCTCCTCCTCCTCCTCCTCGTCCTCCTCCTCCTCTTCCTCCTCCTCGTCCTCTTCCTCCTCCTCGTCCTCTTCCTCCTCCTCTTCCTCCTCCTCCTCCTCCTCCTCTTCCTCCTCCTCCTCCTCTTCCTCTTCCTCCTCCTCGTTCTCCTCCTCCTCTTCCTCCTCCTCCTCTTCCTCCTCCTCGTTCTCCTCCTCCTCTTCCTCCTCCTCCTCCTCCTCGTCCTCTTCCTTCTCCTCTTCCTCCTCCTCCTCCTCCTCCTCTTCCTCCTCCTCCTCCTCTTCCTCCTCCTCCTCCTCCTCCTCATCCTCTTCCTCTTCCTCCTCCTCGTCCTCCTCCTCCTCTTCCTCCTCCTCCTCCTCCTCGTCCTCCTCCTCCTCTTCCTCCTCCTCGTCCTCTTCCTCCTCCTCGTCCTCTTCCTCCTCCTCTTCCTCCTCCTCCTCCTCCTCCTCTTCCTCCTCCTCCTCCTCTTCCTCTTCCTCCTCCTCGTTCTCCTCCTCCTCTTCCTCCTCCTCCTCTTCCTCTTCCTCCTCCTCGTTCTCCTCCTCCTCTTCCTCCTCCTCCTCCTCCTCGTCCTCCTCCTCCTCCTCGTCCTCCTCCTCCTCTTCCTCCTCCTCGTCCTCTTCCTCCTCCTCGTCCTCTTCCTCCTCCTCTTCCTCCTCCTCCTCCTCCTCCTCTTCCTCCTCCTCCTCCTCTTCCTCTTCCTCCTCCTCGTTCTCCTCCTCCTCTTCCTCCTCCTCCTCTTCCTCTTCCTCCTCCTCGTTCTCCTCCTCCTCTTCCTCCTCCTCCTCCTCCTCGTCCTCTTCCTCCTCCTCTTCCTCCTCCTCCTCCTCCTCCTCTTCCTCCTCCTCCTCCTCTTCCTCCTCCTCCTCCTCCTCGTCCTCCAGTACATCCGTGTGTCCTATGACTCTAAAGCGGACCACCTGCTCCACCTGATGATGAAGGACTGGCAGCTGGAGCTCCCCACGCTGCTGATCTCGGTCCACGGCGGCCTGCAGAACTTCGACCTGCCGCCCAAACTGAAGCAGGTTTTTGGGAAAGGCCTGATCAAAGCCGCGGTGACCACCGGAGCCTGGATCTTCACCGGAGGAGTCAGCACCGGTACAAACCAGACCTTTTACCTTTCACCGTGTTGATCGGAGACTAGGGTTGAACTCTGGACGGAGCCAGGCTAGCTGTTTCCCCCCGTTTCCAGCCTTTATGCTAAGCTAAGCTAATCCAGCTCTGTTCTCATCAGACAGCTGAACATCTGGAACAAACAGAAGAGCAGGACGACTGACGGCGACTAAATTATAATTCATTTGAGCAAAAACATGTAAAATATCACTGATGACCACTTCAAGTCCTTTTAGTTTTTCAGTTTAAAACAGAATCCACATCAGTTCAGACGGCTTCAGCTTCTTAGACCCTTTTAGTGATGACGTCATGATGAGGTCATCACGGTGCTAGCTGGAGGCTAAACAAAGGAACGACTGGAGGCTAACGGCTGCTGTTAGCAGAAGGCTAAACTATCAGCATCCCTTTCTCTCCGTCTCTGAAACGCTGCTCTGATGTCGTCCGTCTCTCTTTGTGACTGACTTCACTGAAGGAGAGTTAACTAGAGACATCCACAGAGGACAGCGCCGGGTCGCCGTCCCTCTGCCTCACTCCTCGCCGCCAGGAGACCACTTCCCCTGCAGTCGTCTCCAGCGGCGTAGCGGTCTAATCTGGTCCCGTTGGTTCATGTTAACGTTCCCAACTACCTCTGGTGATCCTGGAGAGAGAGTGACGGCACATGTTGAGAGGAACCAGGATGTTCTTCAGACGTTGTTAATAAAACAAGACAACCATACTTGCCAGCGTTAGCTAGCGTGTTCATGGCTACTAACAGAGTAAGGAGGTCTATAGACGTAACGGTGGATGATGTTTGTGTGGTGATCACGTCTTTCTACTGAAACCTCTTCCTCTGACTGGATCCTGATCTCCGTGGCGTTTCAGGTGTGATCCGCCACGTTGGAGATGCTCTCAAAGATCATTCGTCAAAGTCCAGAGGGAAAGTCTGCGCTATCGGCATCGCACCGTGGGGCATCGTGGAGAACAAGGAGGACCTCATCGGGAGAGACGTAAGACAAACCAGAACCACACCGAACCAGAACCAGACCGAACCAGAACCAGACTGAACCAGAACTAGACCGAACCAGAACCAGACTGAATCAGAACCAGAACAAACCAGAACTAGACCGGACCAGAACTAGACCAAACAAGAACCAGACTGAACCAGAACTAGACTGAACCAGAACCATACCGAACCAGAACCAGACTGAACCAGAACCACACTGAACCAGAACCAGACTGAACCAGAACCATACCGAATCAGAACCACACTGAACCAGAACCAGAACAAACCAGAACTAGACCGAACCAGAACTAGACCGAACAAGAACCAGACTGAACCAGAACCAGAACAAACCAGAACCAGAACCAGACCGAACAAGAACCAGACCGAACCAGAACCAGAACAAACCAGAACCAGACTGTACCAGAACCAGACCGAACCAGAACCAGACCGAACCAGAACTAGACCGAACCAGAACTAGACCGAACAAGAACCAGACTGAACCAGAACCAGAACCAGACCGAACCAGAACCAGACCGAACAAGAACCAGACTGAACCAGAACAAACCAGAACCAGACTGTACCAGAACCAGACTGAACCAGAACCAGAACAAACCAGAACCAGAACCAGACCAAACAAGAACCAGACCGAATCAGAACCAGAACAAACCAGAACCAGACTGTACCAGAACCAGACCGAACCAGAACCAGACCGAGCCAGAACTAGACTGAACAAGAACCAGACTGAAACAGAACCAGACTGAACCAGAACCAGAACAAACCAGAACCAGACTGTACCAGAACCCGACCGAACCAGAACCAGACTGAACCAGAACCAGAACAAACCAGAACCAGACTGTAGCAGAACCAGACCGAACCAGAACCAGACCGAACAAGAACCAGACTGAACCAGAACCAGACTGAACCAGCACCAGAACAAACCAGAACCAGAACCAGACTGTACCAGAACCAGACCGAACCAAAACCAGACCGAACCAGAACCAGACTGAACCAGAACCAGAACAAACCAAAACCAGACTGTACCGGAACCAGACCGAACCAGAACTAGACCGAACAAGAACCAGACTGAACCAGAACCAGACCGAACCAGAACCAGAACCAGACTGAACCAGAACCAGAACAAACCAGAACCAGAACCAGACTGTACCAGAACCAGACCGAACCAGAACCAGACTGAACCAGAACCAGAACAAACCAGAACCAGACTGTACCAGAACTAGACCGAACCAGAACCAGACCGAACCAGAACCAGAACCAGACCGAACCAGAACCAGACTGAACCATAACCAGACTGAACCAGAACCAGAACCAGAACAAACCAGAACCAGAACCAGACTGAACCAGAACTAGACCGAACCAGAACCACCTCTGTAAGCTCTTCACATTCTGTGATAATGTTTTTTAAACTATAATTCTGGCCACATCTGTCACAGTGCACCTTTAACGGGCTCATGTCCCCCTACAGTACCAGCACAGACCACTAGAGGTCCACAGGAAACTGCTGTTACACACACCGACACTCATTGTTTAATAAATCATTAATATAAAGACTGAAAACAAAGAGTCTCGAAGCAAACAGAAGAAACTCTGTTGTTTCCTTTATAACAGCTGCAGTAGCACTGCTGCCGTTTTGGAACGAACAATTAACTTTTACTTCTTATCAATAAACGTTCTTTGATTAAAACTCTCTGTTCTTGACTTGAGCCTCCATTGTGACTCCTCCCACCTCCGATTGGGCCAATCACGTGTGTGCGTTCCAGGTGACCCGGCCCTATCAGACCATGTCCAACCCGCTCAGCAAGCTGTCGGTCCTGAACAGCAGCCACTCGCACTTCATCCTGTCTGATAACGGGACCAGCGGGAAGTACGGCGCCGAGGTCCGACTCCGGCGGCAGCTGGAGAAACACATCGCTCTGCAGAAGATCAACACGCGTGAGTCACACACCTGGGACACCTGTCAGCCAATCAGGCGCTTCATCTTTCTTCAGGTCTTCGGATGAAACGTTTTGGACTCCTGGTGGCACCATCATGTGACGAATCATGTGACCAATCAAGTGACCTGTGGGTTTCCCTTTGTCATCCTATGCCTGGAGATGTCTGTAAGGCAGGGACAGCAAAGGGAGGCTCAGCCGTCACTCACTTCAACCACAGAAGAACCACAGAAGAACCCCACACTGCTAAATCAGAGACACCAGAAGAAAACCAGTTGATGACTCCCTGGTGATCGATAGAATATCATTAAACACAGTCAGTTTATTAGATATACAGCTGCGTAAACATGCTAGCAGATTAGCTCGCCATCCGTTGTGTTACGGCTCCCCTTCGTTGATCACGTGACCGTCGGTCATGAACCCTGAGGGTGTTTCCTGTGCGTCAGGTCTGGGCCAGGGCGTCCCCGTGGTGTGTCTGATCCTGGAGGGGGGTCCTAACGTCATCTCCATCGTGTTGGAGAGTCTGAAGGAGGAACCTCCGGTCCCCGTCGTCATCTGTGACGGCAGCGGTCGCGCCTCCGACATCATTTCCTTCGCACACAGATACTGCGGGGATGACGGGTGAGTGACGGTTCGCCGTTCTCAGAGATCAAAGCTCTCGTTACATCACGTGACCGTGTGGTGGTTTTGTTTTCTGTTCAGGTTGCTGAGCGACGGCGTCAAAGACCAGCTGCTGGTCACCATCCAGAAAACCTTCAACTACAGCCGCAGCCAGGCGCAGCAGATCTTCCTCATGGTGATGGAGTGCATGAAGAAGAGAGCTCTGGTAGGTCAGACGGACCTCTTCATTCAACCGCCATCTTCAAACCCGCGCAACAATAAAACCGCCGAGTTCATTCATCACTCGTCCTGTCGTCTGTGTGTCACATTCATCCTCATTCTCTGTCATGGTTTTCCTTCGAACACATTTATTTGTCGCAGGTCAGAGGTCACAGGTCAGAGGTCACAGGTCAGAGGTCGGGGTGGTTGGAGGGTGTGATTAGCTTTAAATCAAAGATAGTCAGAGGATATTTTACTGAAACTCTGTGTCACAAAAGCTCAGTAATGAAAACCCTTCAATCCCACTCCGACCCGTAGACTGCATATAAAAGAGAACGTAGTCACCGTGATGTCACCGTGAGGTCATCGTGATGTCACTGTGATGTCACTGTGATGTCACCCATCGGTTTGAGGACTGTCGTTTTGAAGCCTCGTCTTTGGCATTTTGGCCGTCGCCATCTTGGTTGTTGTTTTTTTTGGAACCTAAAGTGACCATGTTTGGAAACCCGGCGGAGGCAGCTGCTGTTACGATAAGTTAACCTTCTCCTTTACGTAAAAGTAGCATACTTCAACTTTATCTTATGAAGTTTACTTAAGTACACTTTATGTAGTAAATATACTAATGTCAATGTACTAGTAGTATACTTGTAAGTGTACTACTTCAATACTTTTTAGGTTATAAAAATATACTTTGAAGTGTAAGAACAATAAACTTTGTGCACACAGCTAGTTTACATCTAAGTTGTATTTTGTACTGTAACTATACTATGAACAATACTCCAAGTGAACTTAAAGGTATACTGTTAGTTTAATAGGCTTATACTTGTAGCTCACTTTTTAGTTTATGAAAGTAGACTTTGTATACTTTAACCTGTAGTACTTAGCCAGTGATTTATGTATTACATAAAGAGACTTTTGTTATTTGACTTGATGTTTTGTGATGATAAAAAAATTTATTAATTTTTCTAACATGGTGAATCCAAAAATGTAGAAATTTCTTGATGAATTGAAGTAAATTCATCTCAAAACATTTGTTTACAAACTCTCACACACTTTAATAGGCGACTCTATCCAACAATGAGCACAACTACAAGCCTAGTTCACCTTTCTGTAGGCCTATACGGAAAGAATACTTCATTATACTTTTATTAAGATGCATCAAACAATCCGGAGGAATCAGGCCGAAGAATCAGCTTCATTCTGGTGTTGTGTACCCGGAATTAGCAGCTAACGCTAGCGCCAAACAGCAAGCTCGGGTGTCAAGGTACATCTGTAATTCTCATTACTGTGATATTAATCGGACACTAATTTTAAAGAGCAACAGTCAACTACTTCTGGAAGTACGTGGATTGGAACACACTCCAGCTCTATTTAACATCATAACTACGTCAACGAGCGCATCAGCAACGCCTCAATGGCGCCATATGAATGTAGCTTTACAGTCTTTTAATACGGTGGTTCCCGACCTACTGTCAGTGTGTTAAATGAGTAGTATTTTCTTTTTTATTAAATCAACATTCTTTAATGAATATAACTCGTCAGTGTTGCCTCTCTGTGAAAATATTGTTTTTGAAAGGCTAAACGCCAACAAATATGGATCAAAGCAGAATATTTCCTCAGATAAAAACTAGGGCTGTCAAAGATCACGTGATAATAATGCGTTAACGCTGAAGGGAAGGGACATGACAGCGATCAACCTTCATTTGTTAAGGTAGCGCGAACACTCACAGGCACAAAGTAATTATTAGACGTGAATAAAACAAACGTTTAGACAACGAGAGATGAATGCGTACAAACTTGTCAAAATGAAAGTCCAAACATACGTCAGATTACATTGAAGTCTATGGGATCTTCCTATATGTGGCGGTCTGATGTCCGCTGGCCACACCGGAACCCCTGACAGACAGTATAAACCCTTTGACCCCAGATTAGATGGCAGCTCCCGTATGGGGGATATTTAGGCTTCACTTCGGTTCAGCGGGAGGAAGTGGTCATCTTTACATACAGTCTGTGATCTAAAGCAGCAGGCTGTAAAAGCAGCAGCAGCGTGGACCTGCCGACTGTAACATTAACATAATGACCACGGTTTTACCTTTGACCCCAAAACTACGCCGCTTAATGGAGATTGATCCGTTACCCTCCGCCATTTATTTAATCCCACAATCCTCTGCTTCTTCCTGAGGACAGCTGCAGCATTCAGATCAAAATGACATCAATTCACTTAAAATGATTTGTTGTCAGATTAAATGTTTCTGCACAGACCTGAAAGCAACACTGACTGTTCACTGGTCAGTACGTTTATATCACTCGATATCAACATACTGACAGTAACTCGTCTGTTACTGAGTCAGAACGTCTGTGAAAAATAAGATAAGATGATTCTTTATTGAGGGGAAACTAAGGAGCTGCAGCAGCATAAAGACAGAAAGAAGTAGAGATACTATAGAAAATAGAATAAATGAATTAATGAATAAATCATATGAATGAATAAATAAATAAATAATACAAATAAAACTAATAATAAAGATAATAATGGGTATATACAACTAGAATAAGAATAGAAGTAAAAGTAGAAACTCTATAAGAGCCGTTAAAGACACAGTTATCAGTGACAGTGGAAGTTAATAATCAGCGTACAATTCTTTGGTCTCTAATACACCTAATATTATAATACTCCTAATATTATAATACTGTAATAGTCCCAAAACTCCCAGTACTTCAATACTCTTAATTTGGGCTTTCAAAGTTAACACAAATTTGTTTTAACGGCACCAATTTCTTTAACGCATTAATGCAATTTTTGATTTATTTAGGTTGTAGCGGCTCAGTTTTAAAGCTAGAGTGAATAATACTGGTCGCCTGAAAATTGTCAGAAAAATGTCCAAAATCAAGTCCCAAAATGTCAGAAAAACTTCTAAAAAAAAGTCTAAAAAATGTAAAAAACAAAACAAAAAATAAAGTCTGAAAAAAGTCTGAAAAATGTCCGAAAACAACGTAGAAAAATGTAATTAAAAAAAAAAAAAAGTCCCAAAATATCCGAAGAAATGTCTAAAAAAAAGTCAAAAAAGTCTGAAAAAAGTCCCAAAATATCTGAAAAACATCTTAAAAAAAGTCAGAAAAATGTCCAATAAAATGTCCGAAAAAAAGGCAGAAGAAAAGTCTGATACTGGTATCATATGAAACCTGATGACTCAATCGGTACCAACCATGTCAGACTAGCTGGTCATGAAGGAGGTTAAATAACGCTCCAAACTGACACAACATTTTTGTGAGGAAAACTGTCAGAAAAATGTCAGAAAAAATGTTTTAAAAAAGTCCAAAAAAATTAAGAAAAATGTTTAAAAATGTCCGAAGAAAGTCGGAAAATTGTCAGATAAAAAATCCCCAAAATGTTTTAAAAAGTAAAAAAAAGTTTAAAAAAATGTAAAAAAAAAGCAAGAATAATGTCCAATAAAAGTCAGAAGAAAGTCTGAAAAATACTAGCTTGTCATGAAGGTGGGTAAATAACACTTCGAAGTTACGCTAAATGTTGGAGAGGAAAAACTGTCATGTCCGTTTTCAAAGGGGTCCCTTGACCTCTGACCTCCAGATGTGTGAATGTAAATGGGTTCTATGGGTACCCACGAGTCTCCCCTTTACAGACATGCCCACTTTATGATCATCACATGCAGTTTGGGGCAAGTCATAGTCAAGTCAGCACACTGACACACTGACAGCTGTTGTTGCCTGTTGGGCTGCAGTTTACCATGTTATGATTGGAGCATATTGTTTTATGCTAAATGCAGTACCTGTGAGGGTTTCTGGATCAATATCTGTCATTGATTTGTGATGTTAATTGATTTAATAAATATATACATACATTTACATAAAGCAGCATATTTGTCCACTCCCATGTTGATAAGAGGATTAAATACTGGAGAGGTTCATTTAGAACAGATGATGTTTGATTAATTGCAATTAAATATTTTAATTGATTGACAGCTCTAGATGACAGTGTAATGTGTGTTGTGTTGTGTTGTGTGATGTGTGTTGTGTTGTGTAGATCACAGTGTTCAGGATGGGCTCAGAGGGACAGCAGGACATAGAGATGTCCATCCTGACGGCTCTGCTCAAAGGTAACAACACAACACTGTAATCATGTTAATCATAGGGTAATACTGATTAATGAGGTCAAAGGTCATCTGTGTTGTTTATTGGTGTGATTTCAGGTACGAATGCGTCGGCGTCTGATCAGCTGAGTTTGGCGCTGGCCTGGAACAGAGTGGACATCGCTCGCAATCAGATCTTTGTGTACGGTCACCACTGGCCTGTGAGTTTACACGTGATTACATTTCATCTAGATGACATCATATTAATCACAAAAAAGTATATTCTGTGTTCTTCTTATTGTAAACAAATCCCATGAAAAACTAATAATGAATTGATCCTCCTGAACGTTCTCACTCCCAGCTTGTCTAACACTGCTGAACCGGCAGCGTTATCTCCCAACCATGGGACCACTATTGGTGCCCCGTGTGAGGCTAAAAGTAACGTTGACTTATTTTGTCACGGGACTCGTCAGTATCGCACCCCTTGAGTCACATGAGTCGTTAGTATCATCAATCCCCTGAGACACGTGAGTTATTAGTCAAATGAGTCATTAGTATCATCAGTCACGTGAGTCACTAGTATTGTCAGTCCCGTGAGTCACGTGACTCGTCAGTATAGTCAGTCGCTTGAGTCATGTGAGATGTTAGTATCGTCAGTCCCGTGAGTCAGTGAAGTTAACGTCAACCACGATTGTTTCCTAACCATAACTAAGTGGTCGTGTTGTCTAGACCTAACTTCCTGTGGAAACGGAAGTTTATTTTGAAAGCACTGACCAAGCGGCAGTATTTGATGAGCTGGGAGTGAGAACGTGTTGGTCCTGCTGTCACTAACACTCACTAGAGCACCAAATGTGGATTAATCCGCCGATGAAAAAAATCCCCAACACAGTCTCTGTTTCTTCCTGTTGGTTTGATGAAAACTACGGTGAGCAGCTGGATGAAAGTAAGGGAAGTAAGACGACCAGAAACCGTCTATCCCTCCGTTAACAGATCAGTTGTCCCACAGTTAAAGAAGCCAAACTGACTGTATGTTGCTGGTGTTTCTGCAGCCTGTGAGCTCTTCACCCACCGACCGGCCCAAAAGTCCGGTGGTCCAGCGACCGCCAGCGGGAGGAGGAGGGAAAGGGAAAGCCCGGGGGAAGAAAGGGAAAGGAGGCAAAACCAAACCTGAACCACCTGAGGAGACCGACCCCAGGAAACTGGAGCTGCTCAGCTGGGTCAGTCACTAACATCAGGATCCATGACATATATTCAGAGCCTCATAACTCAGACACCCCCGCTGGGACTGATGATGATGATGATGATGATGATGATGATGAAGATGATGATGATGATGATGATGATGTTGCGACAGGTGAACTCTCTGGAGCAGGCCATGATGGACGCTCTGGTGTTGGACAGGGTGGACTTTGTCAAACTGCTGATCGAGAACGGAGTCAACATCCATCACTTCCTGACGATTCCTCGCCTGGAGGAGCTGTACAACACGGTGAGACGCACCTGAAGACACCACGTAGTCCTCAGTGTCCTCGGTGTCATCAGTGTCCTCAGTGTTATATATCACATGAGAGATAATGTCCAGCTGGCGGGTCATTGTTGTGAAATAAACCCCGACAGGGCGTTGTGCATCGCCCAACAATGACCCGCTAGCTGTACATTATCACGTTTATAACACGGCTACTTACTGAAGGTTGAATATTTATCTGCACATCTGTACTGTAGCCTACAGCTGCTGACCTACTTACCTACTTTACAACACATTTGTATCATTTCACTTGATAATGAAGTTAATTTAATATGAATATTTCTTATTTTTGTTTTGTTAACGGTCCATTAAAACAAATTCGTATAGCTGATATTACCTTATTATATCAGAGTGATGTTTAAAAAAGCTTCTTTTATATGAACGGGGTTTCTCTTGTTTGTTGTGAAGACGAGTTATGAAACAAAAGCTTTGTGCTTTAACCTCCATATTCTCATCGACATGTTTATCTGCAGCTTAACATCCATCAGCGATGCTCTTCATCTTCTGTTATATCACCGCCGGCCTCTAATCTTTATCTGCGTGCCTCTTAAACCAGCTCTTAAAACATCATGTGAGTCACGTTATTGTCAGATTATAAAGAGAAGCTCTCTGTCGCCGTCTGCGTGTCACCACACGTATTATATTGTTATTGTTATTATTATTATTATTATAATGTTCACACACTCGATTCATCTGCTTGTGAAGTGCAACAAGTCCAATTAGAGCAAACACATGAATCAGTAATCACTGTAACAGCTGCAGCGTTAATCACACACAGTTCTAATATCACGGTTTAAGCACAATAATACTGCATTTATACTCCTAGCACAAATATCGTCTATCAACTATCAATTTATACTTTCAATAATAAATAATGATCCAAAGCAATTTGTAATAAAAGAAGATTTTCATTGAAATAAACGTCTGTTATGAGTCATTACATCTGTCGGTGAAGGAGAGTAACACGATAGGGACTGAGCCTAAAGTATTGTAATATTTATATATTTGCAGTATTACAAACTCTCTCTGTGGGGATATTCCTGAAAAAGAAGATGCTGTTTTACAGTTTTTTTTCTCCATTGCATACACACTTCAAAAAAATGGAACCGTGTTGAAATGAAATATTTATGAAAATATTTTCCTAAACCTTTCTTGATTTCACATTTGTCCCAGACGTTTCCAGGCCGGTTTTCCACGACCGTACGAACCCTGTTTTTGTTGTTGTTGTTGTTGTTGTTTACTCTTCATCCGTTTCCTGTTTGTTTTGCTGTTTGTGTCCTGTAGAAGTTGGGACCGGCCAACACATTGCACTTTGTGGTCAGAGACGTGAAAAAGGTGAGTTTTGTGTATTTAAACATCTTTAATCAAGAATAGCTCCACAACTAGCAGGTCTACCTGCATGATCGTGGTCTCTATGGATGGGTAAGACCTCAGAGAATTCATCCCCAGTGTCAGTAACACTGTGACTCTTACTATGCCTGAGTAAACTGTGTTATGACAGTGGATAACACCATTATAGCAATGATGCTATGCACAGAGATGACCACTGAATTCATTCAGCAACTCCTCGACTACAACTGAGCCAAAGCAGATATAAATAACACAAAGCACATAGATTCTATAAAGGTTTTAGTCAGGATAGGACCAGGAGGACTCTCCATTTGGCACACTTGGATACCCAAAGTGTGCCAAATGTGGTTTTCTACCTCTTGAAAGGGAATCTGGCTCTAAGATACTCCTGAAATCCACTACAGGAGGCTACGTGCACACAGTGGAACCTATGGCCATGACATTCACCCTGTGCATCATCACTTTCTACCATTGTGCATCATCACATTCTACCATTGTGCATCATCACATTCTACATTGTGCATCATCACATTCTACCATTGTGCATCATCATATTCTACCATTGTGCCTCATCACATTCTACCATTGTGCATCATCACATTCTACCATTGTGCATCATCATATTCTACCATTGTGCATCATCACATTCTACCATTGTGCATCATCATATTCTACCATTGTGCCTCATCACATTCTACCATTGTGCATCATCACATTCTACCATTGTGCATCATCACATTCTACCATTGTGCATCATCACATTCTACCATTGTGCATCATCACATTCTACATTGTGCATCATCACATTCTACCATTGTGCATCATCACATTCTACCATTGTGCATCATCACATTCTACATTGTGCATCATCACATTCTACCATTGTGCATCATCATATTCTACCATTGTGCCTCATCACATTCTACTATTGTGCATCATCACATTCTACCATTGTGCATCATCACATTCTACATTGTGCATCATCACATTCTACCATTGTGCATCATCATATTCTACCATTGTGCCTCATCACATTCTACCATTGTGCATCATCACATTCTACCATTGTGCATCATCATATTCTACCATTGTGCCTCATCACATTCTACCATTGTGCATCATCACATTCTACCATTGTGCATCATCACATTCTACCATTGTGCATCATCATATTCTACCATTGTGCCTCATCACATTCTACCATTGTGCCTCATCACATTCTACCATTGTGCATCATCACATTCTACCATTGTGCATCATCACATTCTACCATTGTGCATCATCATATTCTACCATTGTGCATCATCATATTCTACCATTGTGCACAGTATAACATCAATAGAAAACAACTAAATTGTATAATTTTGACTCCAAATGGAGTAGTTTTATTATAATAATGAAATATAATCAAGTAAACTTAGATAATAACAAATAAGATCAATAACAATGTAAATAAGATAACAAAAAATAATCCAACGTCAAGTATAAACATTCAATATAAAAATATTATAAAATAAAAATACAATCTGTCGTGTGTTGATTTTGTAACTAAATATATTGAAATCATTGTCCAAAAAACATTGTTTGGACCAAATCCACGCAGAGCGTTGTTTTAGTCGCGTTAAGGCCTCGACTTTTAGAGACTATTCAGAATAAAGACCAATACAGCATTTTATGAAGTTTTAAAGGCAGTGCTTTAACTCACAGCTCAGCTGAACCGGTACCGGGTCCGTCGGGTAAAAGAGGTTAAAGGATTTTGTTTGTCATCAAAGAAAGAAGCTGATTTAATAAAATGTATTTCTGTAAGTTGACTTATAACAACCTGCAAACATCTCAGCCACACTGGAGGACACCAATCAATCAATCAGTCTATCAGTTCTGAATATCAGATGGATTTTATATTACATGACTGTTCCTTAAAAACAAACCTCCTTCCTTCAGGCTTATATTAACGCTTTGTTCCCCACAATAACAATAATAATAATAATAGCATTAGTAATACTGACAGAGTTATCCAAATTTACGCCGTTTTCCCGTCATGTTACCCATTAACAATAATATAGTTATTCGTAATCATTAAATAGATACTAATATAATAATTTCACTTGTGAGTAATTACAAATGTAATTAGTAATAAAGTATCATTTATTTATTAACTCGTCTCCTTCCTCTGTACAATCCTTTGTGTTCCAGGGTAATCTCCCTCCAGACTACCAGATCACGCTGATCGATATCGGCCTGGTGCTGGAGTTCCTGATGGGTGGAGCGTACCGCTGCTACTACACCAGGAAGAGCTTCAGGTCGCTGTACAACAACCTGTACGGCCTCAAGCGAGTGAGCAAACTGCCACTGAATGTCCACGTTAAAAAACTACAGCGTCAGGTTCAAAACAACTAAGTCCTGTTAAAAACGACAGCACCAAGTTAAAAAACTACAGCGTCAAGTTAAAAAACGACAGCATCATGTTCAAAAACTACAGCGTCATGTTCAAAAACTACAGCGTCAAGTTCAAAAACTACAACGTCACGTTAAAAAACTACAGCGTCAAGTTAAAAAACTACAATGTCCCGTTCAAAAACTACAGTCAAGTTAAAAAACTACAGCGTCAGGTTCAAAAACTACAGCGTCATGTTAAAAAACTACAGCGTCAAGTTCAAAAACTACAGAGTCAAGTTAAAAAACTACAGCGTTAGGTTCAAAAACTACAATGTCCCGTTCAAAAACTACAGAGTCAAGTTAAAAAACTACAGCGTCAGGTTCAAAAACTACAGCGTCATGTTAAAAAACAACAGCGTCAAGTTCAAAAACTACAACGTAACGTTAAAAAACGACAGCGTCACGTTAAAAAACTACAATGTCCCGTTCAAAAACTACAGAGTCAAGTTAAAAAACTACAGCGTCAGGTTCAAAAACTACAGCATCATGTTAAAAAACTACAGCGTCAAGTTAAAAAACTACAGCGTTAGGTTCAAAAACTACAATGTCCCGTTCAAAAACTACAGAGTCAAGTTAAAAAACTACAGCGTCAGGTTCAAAAACTACAGCATCATGTTAAAAAACTACAGCGTCAACCTCAAAAACTACAGAGTCACTTTAAAAAACTACAGTGTAATGTTCAAAAACTACAGTGTCATGTTAAAAAACCACATCGTCAAGTTAAAAAACTACAGCATCACATTCAAAAACTACAGCGTCACATTCAAAAACTACAACGTTAAGTTAAAAAACTACAGCATCAGGTTCAAAAACTACAGCGTTGCGTTAAAAAACTAGTGTCACATTAAAAAAAACGACATAGTCACATTCAAAAAGTTGCTTTTTAAAGATCCTGGACATGAAGAATCAACTCAGTGATCATTCGAGCAACGATAGACGATTTAATTGACGTGTGTTTTTAAAAACGTATACAGTACATTTCTGGAATAATAAACTGATCTTTTCATATTTTGTTTTACAGCCTAAAGCTCTGAAACTTCTTGGAATGGAGGTGTGTTATATCTATTTTAAATATTCCTGCTGTATGTCTGATTGTGGACTCGGTGTCTGATGTGTGGACTCATGTGGACCGGTTCCTGCAGGACGACGAGCCCCGTCCGAAGGGTAAAGGAAAGAAGAACAAGAAGAAGGAGGAGGAGGTGGACATCGACGTGGACGACCCAGAGGTCAGCAGGTTTCAGTACCCGTTCCACGAGCTGATGGTGTGGGCCGTGCTGATGAAGCGCCAGAAGATGGCGCTGTTCCTGTGGCAGCGGGGGGAGGAGGCCATGGCCAAAGCGCTGGTGGCCTGTAAACTCTACAAGGCCATGGCCCACGAGTCGTCCCAGAGCGAGCTGGTGGACGACATCTACCAGGACCTGGAGAACAACTCCAAGTAAGTCCCACAGACCCAGAGACCAGGTCCTGTTCAGACCAGAGAGCCCCACATAGAAAGGGTTACCAACATATCTTATTTTCTGCCTGTGTTCTTTTGCTGTCATGTGATCATCAGCCAATCAGAGTTAAGAGTCAGAACAACATTCAACACAACATACTGATAAAACTATCATATCCTGTAAATAAGAACAAGTTATGTGGAGCGACACTCGAGCCTGAACTACAGCGTCACATAAAAAACTACAGCGCCACGTTTAAGAACTACAGCGTCACATAAAAAAACGACAGCGTCACGTTAAAGAACTACAGCATAACGTTAAAAAACGACAGCGTCACGTTAAAGAACTACAGCATAACGTTAAAAAACGACAGTGTCATGTTAAAAAACTACAGCGTCATGTTCAAAAACTACAGCTTAATGTTTTAGAACTACAGCGTCACGTTAAAAAACTACAGCGTCATGTTCAAAAACTACAGCTTAACGTTTTAGAACTACAGCGTCACGTTAAAAAGCTACAGCGTCACATTTAAGAACTACAGCGTCACGTTAAAAAATTACAGCTTCACGTTCAAAAACTGCAGTCACATTCAAAAACTACAGCATCACGTTTAAGAACTACAGCGTCACGTTTAAGAACTACAGCGTCACGTTTAAGAACTACAGAGTCAAGTTCCAAAATTACAGCTTCACGTTCAAAAACTACAGCGCCACGTTAAAGAACTACAGCATAACGTTAAAAAACGACAGTGTCACGTTAAGAAACGACAGCGTCACGTTAAAAAACTACAGAGTCACGTTTAAGAACTACAGTCACATTCAAAAACTACAGCATCACGTTAAAAAATTACAGCTTCATGTTCAAAAACTACAGCGTCATATTCTAAAACTACAGCATCACATTCAAAGACTACAGCGTCACATTTAAGAACACACAGCATCACATTCAAAAACTACAGCATCACATTTAAGAACTACAGCATCACGTTAAATAAGTACAGCGTTATGTTTAAGAACAACAACG
>JAUPFX010000002.1:41700576-41753076 GCA_036937225.1 Sebastes paucispinis
TATGAATCCTGGAAGTTTAGTTTCCGTATCTATAGTTCTGTTCTGTTCATAAGAAATTTAAGAAAAAATACCAACATAATGAAGAAAAAGAAAGATGAAAAAGTGAACCCATTTTACTCAAAATGGACTTATACTTAATCAGTAGTCGCCCGACAAAACATCTCAGATACCGGTTCAGACTACAGGATATCAGCCTGATTACAGCCCAACGCGGCCGTCGTAGGGTGTCGATGCGGATCAGGAACGATAAATGAGTGTCGTGTGCGACAATCGATGGTTTTATCTCGTGTAGCGTGTCATAGTACACGACAACCGACGCCGCGTCTGGGACGCCTCACGACGTCCCGTCAGAAAGTCTAACATGCTTAATTTTTTATTTTTTTTTGCTTTCCACGACGTGTTCCGTCACGGCTGTGAATCTGACCGGCTGAGCTCAGACGCACACAGCTGTAAACAGAAGGCTACTTATTATGCAGAATGATGTCATCGGACCTTCAACTGCTGCCGGACCTCGTGGTAGGATATTCAATCTAGGTTGTGTCGGAGTAAAAAACACCACCGCTGTTGCGGTGACTTTATTCTCATAATATTATGACTTCATTCTCGAAATCTCCGATTTTTTAATTTTTTCTAAATGTGGCCCTAATACTCCATCGTACCATCGTACCATCGTACCATAGACCTACAACAATGATAAATAAAAATAAAAATGTAAACAAAAAAACAGTTATTCATTTCCATTTTTTAAAGTCCACAGGAAGCCACTGGAGAGGAGTTAAAGGGCCTCATGTGGCTCCGGAGCTGCAAGTTGCTGACCCCTGCCCTGGAGCCTCGTGAGCCCCTTTACATGGTCGGGCCCCTTTACACGGTCGGGCCCCTTTACATGGTACCCGGTAAGCCCGTATATATTAAGACGGCGGTGCCGGGAGAGTGTGTGTTGTCGGAACAGGGGACCGACGTGTAGTCCGTCACATGTCGTGGCCAAGTCACGACAAGAATTTATGACTCTCAGTCGTCTAATCTGACGTAGTGACCATCAGAACCGTCAAAGATATCCTGTAGTCTGATCCCGGCATAAAAGCATTGAATGCATATAAAATATATAAATATGACAGCCCCGCAAAAGTGAAGCCAGAACATCTGGATCGCCCCCTGGTGACTGGCTGCAGTATAGCTCATAACATGAGAATGGGCCAAAGTCAAAATGAAATATATTTTTCCCAAAGATAGTTTCAGTTATTTTTGGTAGTTCTTATCACGCTGACGTTTGTTGAAGTGTTAATTCTTCTGATAAGTTTGGTTTAAATGAGTTATGTTTTGCTATAAAAAGGAGGTCATGATGGACAGCCGTGATTCTCTCTCATTGACCAGCTGTGGTCGCGCTCGGCTCGTCAACTGAGGAGAGACAGAAAATCTGAATTCGTAAAAGAATAAATGTTAAATGCAAATTTGTCAGAGAAAATCTAACCAGCCTCCTCTTCCTCTCCACAGCAACACGTTCTTCGAGGTGAAGTCAATCTCCAACCAGGTGTGGAAGTTCCAGCGGTATCAGCTGATCATGAACTTCCACGACCGTCCCATCCTGCCTCCCCCGCTCATCGTCTTCCCCCACATCTACATCGTCCTGAAGAGGCTGTGCTGCCGCTGCAGACGGAGGACGGAGGGAGATCACGACGACCAGGAGAGACGACTCCGTAAGATCCGGTTCACCGATGTGACGGTCCGTCTCACTGCGGCGCCTCCGACTCTACAGAGATTAAACTGTGTTTGTTTCCTCAGAGCTGGTGCTGAGCGCTGACGAGCTGAAGAGTCTGCATGAGTTCGAGGAGCAGTGTGTGGAGGAATACTTCAGAGAGAAAGACGACGAGAAACAGTCGTCCAACAACGAGAGAATCCGAGTGACGTCTGAAAGGTCAGGAAGACACACTCGTGTAAAACCGATCTATATATACTCTCTTTATAGACTCATATTTGTCTAATTAATATGTATACTGAAGTCATAATATAGTATGACATAAAAATATCTTAACATAGTATGTCATAAAAAAAATATCATGAAAACATCTTAGTAAAGTATAACATAAAAAAGCCATTCAAAAATGTCTTCCTGTTTAGTGGCTGATCTAAACCACACAGTGATGGCTGTGCAGAGAAAAGACTGAATTATTGCAGATTATTCTATTAATATAAAGTAAAACTGGATAGGCAAAAAAAGTCATAGTATAGCATGTCGAAAAATGTCATGGAAAAAAATCATAGTATAGTATGTCGAATAATTTAATTAAAAAAAGTCATAGTATAGAATGTTGGGGAAAAAAATTCAAAAATTCTCATGAATAAAGGTCATAGGAATGTAGGACATTTTTTACGAAAAAAGAATCAGGAGTTTTATTTGCCATTTGCACCTAAGCACATTGGAATTCTGAGCAGTTTACACCGAGTCAGCTTTAAGAAAAGAAAAAGTAGAAAAGGCACAAGGTAATTACAGTACAAAAAAATAAGTAGCACATTCAACTCAACACAATAAATAAATAAGTAAATAAAACATAAAACACCCTCAGTATAGTTAATAAATATACTGAACTACCCTCTGCATAGGCCCGAGACCCCCACAATACAAATATACTGTATGTTCCATGACCATATTAAAAGAACTTATAGCTCTCATAGAAATATTTAAAAAATGTCCTCTCAGCCTGGTTAGCGTTCCCAAACCACACCGTGATGTCGCTGGTGAGGATTCTTTCAACAAGTCCTCGGTAGGCCACGATGAGGGGCTGACGTCTGAGTCCGGCCGTCGTCAGCAGCCTAATGAAGTGTAGCCGTCGCTGAGCTTTCTTCACAGTTTCAGCAGTGTTTTTGGCCCAGCTCAGGTTGTCAGTCAGATGAAGGCCGAGGAACTTCAATCTGTCAGCCCGCTCCACCTATGAGTCCTGGATGATGAGAGGCTGCGGACGGGGGGCTCTCTCTCTGGACTCCACAATGAGGACTTTTGTTTTTTAATGTTGAGAACAAGGTCGTCACACAAGGATCGAACCCACAACCTCCAGTATTCCAACCAGATATCTACACACTGAGCTATTTCACAGGTCATATCATAGCATGTAAAAAAAAATAAGAGTACAAAAAAGTCAACGTATAATATGTAGAAAAAAAAGTAATTGGATATTATCCAGAAAAAAAATCATAGTACATATAATATGGGGGAAAAAGTCATAGTATGTTGACATTTTTTTTTTTTTTTCATGGTTTATTTGATAGGGACGAGTACATAGACAACTTAAAAACGGCTATCCGATGCAAGTATCATAGTGCTTATAGCGGATGCTAGAAGGGCTTTTTGTGAAAATAAGAGATTGAAACAGGAATGAGTACAGGAAAAATAAATAAATAGAGTAAGTGATAGCAAAAGTATGTCGAAAGATTTCATCAAAAAAGTCATAATATAGTATGTCAAAAAAGTCCTAAACATTGGTGTGCAGATGAAGTCACACACGTAGCAGTAAAACAAATAAAAACATCATATTTATGGTGACATCCTGCCGTGTGCTTCCTCAGGGTGGAGAACATGTTCATGCGTCTGGAGGAGGTGAACGAGAGGGAGCACTCGATGAAGGCGTCCCTGCAGACGGTGGACCTCCGCCTGGCTCAGATGGAGGAGTTCTCTGGCCGGATGATGAACGCTCTGGAGAAGCTGGCGGGCGTCGACCGGGCCGAGCTCGCCCGCATGCCCTCTAGAGGGTCTGTCTGCGAGCCGGCCGCTCTGCTGCGTCACGGCAGCGTCAACAGCGCCGACGGATACAGTCTGTACCGGTACCAGCTGGAGCACGACGACAGGACATCGGTGTCCGGAGACATGGAGGGAAATGACAGGAGGGTCCAACTGAGTCCAGAGCGACGAGGGGGAAACACAGAGGGAGGAAACACATCAGGTAGGACAAGTCACACGACACATTACACCACATTACAAGACTTTACATAACGACATGTGAAAACAAGACAAAACATGATATGAGTAGCTATACCTGTTAAAGGTAATGCACTGTAATTTGTAATCCACGTAATCGTGAACCAGGAAGTATAAAGAGCGGTGGACGCCGTGTAGGGAGGAGGTCGGGGTGGATGGGCGGGTCTTAAAACACCAGACTGTCACCAGGAGACCACTATTGGTGCCCCGTGTGAGGCCGGAAGTCAACGTTGATTATTAAGTAGTTATTTTAACCCAAACCACCATCTTTTCCTAACTAAGATGTTTTGTTGCCTAAACCTAAACAAGTTGTGTCCTGTGAAGACGGAAGTTTATTTTGAAAAAATGTCCAAAAATTTCCGACAAATGTCCGAAAAAAAGTAAAAAGATGTCCAAAAAAAACAAAACTGAAAAGTGTCTGAAATATGTCCGAAAAAGGTCAAAAAATTGTTGGAAAACAAAGTCAAAACATTTCCAAAAAAGTCAGAAAAATTTATGAAAAATGTCCAAAAAAAAAAAAAAAAAAAAAATCATAAATGTAATAAATAAATATGTAGTAAATAAGTGGTTATAATAGTCTGCATATTTATAATATACATAACAATAGAAGCATATAGAATAAAGAAAGTCTTGATGAAAATGAACAGTTGTTGTGTAGCGGGTTAACGAGGCGTTCTCTCTGACATCTGAGGCTCAAACCGTACGTGAATATTCAGTCAGAGTGCTGAACGGCTAAATGATGCTGCTGACGGTGACTAGCACGGCCAGCTAACGTTAGCTTGAGTTATACAGTCACACATTAACGTTACAGCAGCATCAGACTAAACCTCAGCCTACAGATCAAACAGTTGGTTACTAACAGACAGCATGATGTTGATGTGAACTTCCTGTTTTCAGGTGACGTGAAGGAGTTCGGGTCGACTCTGGAGGTGAGAGGACCGAAGGAGAGGACTCAGTCTCTGTCCAACGTCGACATCCTGATCTCCCACTGCGACCCCGACCACAGACCCCCCCACGCCGGCGCTGCTCGGTCTGATGTGACGGACGCTAACGTGGAGAAACCGGCAGAGAAAACCCGGCTGGAGGCGGCGGTGTCCTTCCCTCTGGAGAGGTCAAAGGTCACACAGTATTTATCCTCTCCGACCCTCAGCAGCCCCCCTCATCACTCCCCCGGCGTGACAGTGGAGAAGAGCGGAGGCAACGAAACCAGACAGGAAGTGGAGGAAAGAGCGTCCGTGCCGTTCGGCAGGGAACAAGGGGATGAAGCGGTGGACGGTAACCATGGTGATGGAGGGGAGGAGGAGCCTTCAGAGGAGCTGCTGGTGGGGGAGGACAGGATGTACCCGACGCTACGCTCCAAGAGTCTGTACACCAACCCGAGGAAGATGAGGACGAAGAAGAAGGAGAGCGAGGATAAGCCTCGCTCGGCCGGCAGCGTCAGAGACCTGGTGTCATCGTTTAGCGGGGGGGCGGGAGGGCCACGGTCCAGAGACCCTGACTGCTGATCCTGAAGGACTGAGGGGATGTCAACTCACTGTGTTTCAGTTCACAACACAGGCAAAAACCACCACAGAGAGACTCAAAACCACCACAAAGAGACTCAAAACTGACACAAAAAGACTCAAAACAACCACAGAGAGACTCAAAACAACCACAGAGACACTCAAAACAACCACAAAGAGACTCAAAACAACCACAAAGACACTCAAAACAACTACAAAGAGACTTGAAACAACCACAAAGAGACTCAAAACAACCACAAAGACACTCAAAACAACTACAAAGAGACTTGAAACAACCACAGAGAGACTCAAAACAACCACAGAGACACTCAAAACAACCACAAAGACACTCAAAACAACCACAAAGACACTCAAAACAACTACAAAGAGACTTGAAACAACCACAGAGAGACTCAAAACAACCACAAAGAGACTCAAAACAACCACAAAGACACTCAAAACAACTACAAAGAGACTCAAAACAACCACAAAGAGACTCAAAACAACCACAGAGACACTCAAAACAACCACAAAGACACTCAAAACAACCAAAGACACTCAAAACAACTACAAAGAGACTTGAAACAACCACAGAGAGACTCAAAACAACCACAAAGAGACTCAAAACAACCACAAAGACACTCAAAACAACTACAAAGAGACTCAAAACAACCACAAAAAGACTCAAAACAACCACAGAGAGACTCAAAACAACTACAAAGAGACTCAAAACAACCACAAAGAGACTCAAAACAACTACAAAGAGACTCAAAACAACCACAAAGAGACTCAAAACAACCACAGAGACACTCAAAACAACCACAAAGAGACTCAAAACAACCACAAAGACACTCAAAACAACTACAAAGAGACTTAAAACAACCACAAAGAGACTCAAAACAACCACAAAGACACACAAAACAACTACAAAGAGACTTGAAACAACCACAAAGAGACTCAAAACAACTACAAAGAGAATCAAAACAACTACAAAGAGACTTGAAACAACCACAAAGAGACTCAAAACAACCACAGAGAGACTCAAAACAACCACATAGACACTCCATGGCTGTAGGATATTTGTTGAATTACAAATAGCAGCTATTTATTGATATTGTTTCTTATTAGAATAATTACAGTTGTTTATTTCGCATTCATTTATTACAGTGAATTAACACTATAAATATTAATAATGTAGTTTATCATTGTAGAGAACCAGATGTGTCTGAATTTGTGTCCTGTCTGTCCCATCTACTGTTTGTTGTAAAATGAAAGAACATAAATATCCTGATTGTTTGTAATGATTTTATTAACAATGTCGGAGGTCTGACGGCTAAAGCGATCAGTTATATAAGTTATCAATGGTGAGCAGGATGTTTTTGATTTGATGAACTCTTCAAGACTTTCTTGTAAATGATGTAAAGCAGAGATGCGACATTAAAGTCACATCTGGTAGAAATAAAAATCTGACAGCAAAATACCAGTACATTTAAACAATCAGCTTTCCGCTGTTCTGTTCAGTCTGAGTATATATAATAAAAATATTTCAGTAAACTTCTGACAGGGATTAAAGGGAATGAAATCTACCTCTGCACGGAATAATTTCTACTGAAAATAAAACACTATCATCACTTCCCTGAACGTCTTCATGTCTTTTCCTCTCATCATGTGTGTGAATCACATGTAAAAGTCTCTGTAGAGCTAATTAAAGGTCAGTAAAATATACGACAAATATTAAAAAATTATAAAATATATAACAAATGTTAGTTTAAAATTAAAAGAAATTCAGCATAATATCTGAAAAATATTTGTACCATATCTGGTGAAAATGAGTAATTTATTTAAAGACAAAATAAAATATCCAAAATATATAAGTAAAATATTTAGTATTAATAGAAAAAATATGAGTTAAATGTCCGACAAATATTAAGAAAATAACCCAAAAAATTATCAGCGAAATACCCAACGTCCAACGGTAAAATATCTGACAAATATTCCGTAAATATCAATATAATATCAGACAAATACTGAACAAATATTAGTATAATATCCAACAAATATCACTGAAACATCCCACAAATATTAGTTTAATATCTGACAAATATCATTAAAATGTCTGACAAATATTTAAAAAATGATCCAACAAATGTCAGTAAAAAATGCGAAAATATCTGGCGAATATCAAAAAATTATCTGACAAATATTAGTAAATATATGTGAATATATCAGCACAATATCTAGAAAAATCAGTAAAACACCCAACAAATATCAATAAAATATTTTACAAATATTACTATAATATCCCACAAGTATAAGTAAAAGAAAAACTAAAAAAATATATATATAAAATATCTAACAAAATGTTATTAAAATATCCGAAAAACTATCACTAAAATATCTGGCGAATATTAAAAAATGATCTGACAAATATTAGTTAAAAAATTGTTAGTTAGTACAACAGCCAACAAATATTGGTAAAATATCCGA
The DNA here is from genome assembly GCA_036937225.1 of Sebastes paucispinis. Classification (NCBI taxonomy): domain Eukaryota; kingdom Metazoa; phylum Chordata; class Actinopteri; order Perciformes; family Sebastidae; genus Sebastes; species Sebastes paucispinis. Next base: position 41,708,533 of record JAUPFX010000002.1, read on the forward strand.
CTATTATTAGCATATTGTTCAAAAATTAATATTAAAATATATGAAAAACATCAGAAAAACATAAAATTTAAATAAATATATAGAATAAAACATCAGTAAGACTTGAAAAGTAGACCGTCGGGGAGGTTTCTGTTAGCTAAGCTAGCTAAGCAGCCGGCCGTCCGACCAGCGGGCCGGTGACCAACAGCAGCGCTGTAAAGATAAACTGAGGGCGTATAGATCTCTGGATGTCTCTAGTTAACTCTCCTTCAGTGAAGTCAGTCACAAAGAGAGACGGACGACATCAGAGCAGCGTTTCAGAGACGGAGAGAAAGGGATGCTAATAGATGCTAATATTTAGCCTTCTGCTAACAGCAGCTAGCGGCTCACGCTAGCTGCTGTTAGCAGAAGGCTAAATATTAGCATCATTTCCTCTCCGTCTCTGAAACGCTGCTCTGATGTTGTAGCTCTAGAGCTCCAATCACAGTTACTCATCTCTAATGTCTGATCTGGATTCAGACAACAACACAGAGGACATTTAGATGAGGAGCTTCAGCCCACTGCTAGCGTTAGCCTCCAGCTAATGTTAGCCCACTGCTAGCGTTAGCCTCCAGCTAATGTTAGCCCACTGTTAGCGTTAGCCTCCAGCTAATGTTAGCCCACTGCTAGCGTTAGCCTCCAGCTAATGTTAGCCCACTGCTAGCGTTAGCCTCCAGCTAATGTTAGCCCACTGCTAGCGTTAGCCTCCAGCTAATGTTAGCCCACTGCTAGCATTAGCCTCCAGCTAATGTTAGCCCACTGCTAGCGTTAGCCTCCAGCTAATGTTAGCCCACTGCTAGTGTTAGCCTCCAGTCTTTCTTTAGTTAGCCTCCAGCTAATGTTAGCCCACTGCTAGTGTTAGCCTCCGGTCTTTCTTTAGTTAGCCTCCAGCTAATGTTAGCCCACTGCTAGCGTTAGCCTCCAGCTAATGTTAGCCCACTGCTAGCGTTAGCCTCCAGCTAATGTTAGCCCACTGCTAGCGTTAGCCTCCAGCTAATGTTAGCCTCCAGCTAATGTTAGCCCACTGCTAGCGTTAGCCTCCAGCTAATGTTAGCCCACTGCTAGAGTTAGCCTCCAGCTAATGTTAGCCCACTGCTAGAGTTAGCCTACAGCTAATGTTAGCCCACTGCTAGCGTTAGCCTCCAGCTAATGTTAGCCCACTGCTAGTGTTAGCCTCCGGTCTTTCTTTAGTTAGCCTCCAGCTAATGTTAGCCCACTGCTAGTGTTAGCCTCCGGTCTTTCTTTAGTTAGCCTCCAGCTAATGTTAGCCCACTGCTAGTGTTAGCCTGCAGCTAACACCGGGACCTCATCATGACGTCGGATCATGACCTGTAATCATTATAAATACTGTAAAACATACAATAATCTAAATTTGATTAAGTGATATTCATGCAGGTTGTCGACTGTGAAAACAAGATGATTTTTCTGCTGTCGAACACTCGTAAAACGTTCGCTTACCTACGAAAAGAGCAAAAATAAGAAAACGCCGGTGACTCCCAGACAAAACTAAGAGGAAATGTGTTTGTAAATCTCTTCCTGTAAATAAAGACTGAAGGAGTTTCTACCTGATGAACTTCTGGACCGACGTCGGTCTTTCAGGTAACCCTGACGACCGCTCACATCCTGCTTCGTCTTCCACAGCCGGATGGAAGAAACCTACGAAGCCGTCAAACAAAGAACGGGAAGTGAGTGTTATAATGTCGTAAAGCGACTCAGTCGTTATGAATATCACTTTAAACTCACCTTTCCTGCATTTACTCTCTGTCTTATTTCTGCAGCTGTGAGATCATCGGTGCAAAACGATGAGTAAAGGTGATGTCATCATGATGTTCTGTTGTCTGAGTTCTGAGCAGATAAAGTTTCCAGGTGGAAACAGGTTAAAGGTGTTTTAAACTAAACCTTAAAATCAGCTAAACAATTCCTCCATGTGGGAGAAAGTCTAGTATCACCGTAAGGACCAAGAACCGTTAACGGGAGAAACCGGGTTCTAAACAGACTACAAGAGAGAGAACAGGAAACATTTATTTAGTCTTTATTCATTCAATAAAGTAACTTCCTCTGAAGCTACGGTCCAGTTTCTGCTCCTGCATCAACTCCAAACACTTTAAAATAATTATATATCGCAGAAGAACAACGAGGATGCAAAATGTAAATATATAAAAAAAAGAAAAACAAAGAAACAAAATCAACATGGATACAAAAAGCTGCTGAAAGAAGAAAGAAAATCCCCCAAAACCACCGAAGCTCAGAGAAGTTACTGAGAATTAACAAGAAGAAACACTTTACATACAAACTGAAACTCTACTCAGACTGGACGGCAGGAATGACATCATTCAGGACATTGTAACCATGGTAACATGACGGGGGGGAATAAATCTGAGATTTAGAGAATAAAGTCGTAATATTACGAGAAAAAAAGTAATATAAAAAATAATAATATTAAATATTTGTAATATTAAAAGTAGTAATTTCACCTGTTATTTTCTTTTTTTCTTGCAAAGTTATGACTCTATTCTTGTAATATTACAACTTTTTTCTGGTAAAGTTATGATTTTATTCTCGTAATATTATGACTTTATTGTCGTTATCTCAGATGTTCTTTCCCTCAATATGGTCCTAATACTCCGTAGTACATTGTCTCTTTGGCCCTCACTGCATTAGACTTATATACTATATTCTTAGACTATAAACTGTGTTACCTTCATCACAATGATCACATGTTTTGCGGTTCCAGACAGATTTTTATTAAAGTAAAGGTTGTCGACCCATGGTCTAGGCGTACTATATTCATTCATGGAGCTCTCCAAGTCACTGCATGTTCTACAACACTGTCTTGCACATATTTCAGAATAAAAGCCTCGTGTTAACAAATGAAGGAATTCTGTCCACAGAAAAAACGCTTGAGGGCTTTTATTTTTAAATGAAAGCAGGAAGTGTTGATTTAAAAATAAATCTTTACTTTTTTTTCATGTCCGTGACATTTTCTTCCGATACAGACATGTAAACTGTAGTCATGTTGCTGATATGACGTCATTATACAGTCAATAGATCACCTTCACTGTCTGTTGCTGCTGTGAACCGCGCTGCTCGCGGGAAAAATAGGCGAAACCTCAAATATTTAGAAGAGACGCAGCCGAGCCGCGGGCGGTGTGGCTGCTCTAACCTGTAAACATGGACGCCGAAAATAAAAATAAAAAACAACTGGTAACGCAGCCGCCACGTGGGTTCGAGTTTGTCAGGCGCAATGGAACAAACTACAGGATGATGGAGAGGGGGTGGGGGGAGGGAGGGGTTCCATCATTCATTTTATTATTTCGAGCAAATATGTATAACTTTGTATTGCCTATAATGGTCTAATGATGCCAATTGTGCACTTGTGCTTCATCTTAAATTTAAATAATTCATCATTATGATTATTATGATGATGATGATCATAATTGTGGTGTCCCCTCCGGCACAGCGCGTGATGGTGGGAGCGGCGGCTCTACAGAAGACGCAACCTGCCAAAATAAAAAATAAAAACGCAGCAAATTACACGAAATCCCACCGACAGAATGAACCCAACACACTGACTCTCTTCTGTATCGTGTCCTCCTGCTGGAGATAAATTAACAGAAAGCAGCCGGTACCGGAGGTTACGGGAAAGACGGGAAGCACAACTTTCAGCTCAACAGAAAAACCAGAGAAAAGTCCCGTTAGAGAAATAACGCAGCCCGGTGCGGTGTTGGTGCTGGAGCTGAGGAGAGAGCAGCCGGTGCTGGTGGACGGTGAATCTCTAAAAACGTCCTGAAACTGCATTTCAAAACGGCGTAACCTCGGCAACACGTCTACCCATCCTCCAGTGAGCTGTCTGTGGGCGGCGTGCGGCGGTGAGGCTCCTCGGTGCAGCAGCAGCCAGACGGCCGCCTGGCCAGGAGGAGGCGGTGAAGAAGAGAGAGTCGGTGTGGTGAGATAATTCTGATAAATCGTTAATTCATCTAAACTGGTTTAACCACACCCCCATTTAATCACGTGTTTACTGCGACCGAAAAAGGGAGGCCGAGGGGTCACAAAGGGTCGGTACGACGAGAAGATAAAACGCAGCAAACGGCGCTGCTGAGACGGTTTCATCACTGACAAACATCCAACGTGTTTATAGAATCTGTAGTTCTGATCTGACTGAACACACACACACACACACACACACGGAGGGGTCAAAGTTCAAGGTTTGGTCCAGACTAAGTGCTGTAGAGAAGCGGTGCTACTACTTCCTCGCTACTTCTCGGCCTTCGTCTTGTGGTCGTACGTCCCGGCGTTCTTGTACGCTCCCACGTAGCCCGTCTGCTCCACGATCTCCTCGCGGCCCTCCCGACCTTTGCCCTTGCCGCACTCGTCGAAGCGCCCCTTGTGCGACCCGGTGTAACGGGACGCGTCGGTCAGGCGGTCCAGCGCCGCCGCCTTTGCCACTTTCTGATGGAAACACAAGACGACAGGAAGTAAATAAGACTCCATACTGCCGCCAACAGGTGAGAATATGCTGCCCGCTCACTTTACCTTCATATACAGACGTAGGCACAATTGTTGGTACCCTTCCGTTAAAGAAAGAAAAAGCCACAATAGTCACTGAAATAACTTGAAACTGACAAAAGTAATAATAAATAAAAATTTACTGAAAATTAACTAATGAAAATCAGATATTGTTTTTGAATTGTGGTTCAGCAGAATCATTTTAAAAAACAAACTAATGAAACTGGCCTGGACAAAAATGATGGTACCCCTAGAAAAGATGTAAAATAGTTTGACCATATGGACATATTAAACTAAGGTGTGTCCTGTAAATAGCATCACAGGTGTCTTCAAACTTGTAATCAGTCAGTCTGCCTATTTAAAGGGTGAAAAGTAGTCACTGTGCTGTTTGGTATCATGGTGTGTACCACACTGAACATGGACCACAGAAAGCTAAGGAGAGAGTTGTCTCAGGAGATCAGAAAGAACATTATAGACCTTCATGTTAAAGGTAAAGGCTATAAGACCATCTCCAAGCAGCTTGATGTTCCTGTGACTACAGCTGCACATATTATTCAGAAGTTTAAGGTCCATGGGACTGTAGCCAACCTCCCTGGATGTGGCCGCAAGAGGAAAATTGATGACATATTGAAGAGACGGATAACACGAATGGTAACCAAAGAGCCCAGAACAACTTCCAAAGAGATTAGAGGTGAACTCCAAGGTCAAGGTACATCAGTGTCAGATCGCACCATCCGTCACTGTTTGAGCCAAAGTGGACTTAATGGAAGACAACCGAGGATGACACCAAATCATAAAAAAGCGAGACTGGAATTTTCCAAAATGCATATTGACAAGCCACAAAGCTTCTGGGAGAATGTCCTTTGGACAGATGAGACAAAACTGGAGCTTTTTGGCAAGTCACATCAGCTCTATGTTCACAGACGCAAAAATGAAGCATCCAAAGAAAAGAACACTGTACCTAATGTGAAACATGGAGGAGGCTCGGTTATGTTATGGGGCTGCTTTGTTGCATCTGGCACAGGGTGTCTTGAATCTGTGCAGGGTGCAATGAAATCTCAAGACTATCAAGGCATTCTGGAGCGAAATGTGCTGCCCAGTGTCAGAAAGCTTGGTCTCAGTAGCAGGTCATGGGTCCTCAAACAGGATAATGACCCAAAACACAGCTAAAAACACCCAAGAATGGCTAAGAACAAAACATTGGACTATTCTGAAGTGGCCTTCTATGAGCCCTGATCTAAATCCTATTGAACATCTGTGGAAGGAGCTGAAACATGCAGTCTGGAGAAGGCACCCTTCAAACCTGAGACAGCTGGAGCAGTTTGCTCACGAGGAGTGGGCCAACATACCTGTCGACAGGTGCAGAAGTCTCATTGAGAGTTACAGAAATCACTTGATTGCAGTGATTGCCTCAAAAGGTTGTGCAACAAAATATTAAGTTAAGGGTACCATCATTTTTGTCTAGGCCAGTTTCATTAGTTTGTTTTTTTAAATGATTCTGCTGAACCATAATTCAAAAACAATATCTGATTTTCATTAGTTCATTTTCAGTGAATTTTTATTTATTATTACTTTTGTCAGTTTCAAGTTATTTCAGTGACCATTGTTGGTTTTTCTTTCTTTAACGGAAGGGTACCAACAATTTTGCCTACGTCTGTACGTCTACTTTCTCTTTACATTTAAGTGTGTATATATATATATACACATACATACATAAACAGAGAAATATATACATATATTAATTTTTTTCTGACTTTCTTTTTTAAAACATTTTTCAGAGAAAATAAGCTTCATTGAGGTTAAAAATAATCATTTCATTGTTATTTTATATGTTTAATGTATATTAAATATACTGATGTCTGTCTGCTTCATTCAAACATGATCAAACATGATGAATGATGTTCATCTTTAATATTCAGACGCTCGCTGTCGCATCACCTCCGGCTCTTCTTCGTGTTTCATGTTTCAGGAAATGAGTCCAGAGCTGCTCCACAGACGCTCCTCTCACTTTGCTCATTAAACCTGAGAGCGCTCTGTGGATGTTTGGACGCTCATCAGACGAGTTTATTATTATTATAATGATGAAGTCATCAGAGTCTGAGCCAAGAGGTGAGGCAGTCTGGATCCTCTTCAGATCATTAAACACTCTTCAGTCAACACGCAGAGAAGATCCACTAAACACTCATCAGACTGAAATACTCACATCTAAAATGGTAGTTAGGATGTAATAGGATATAATGTGTGAAGAGGAAAACAGTCTTTCTAGTCTGTTCTTGTGTAACATCATCAATCAAAGGTCCTCATGGGGGAAACTACACATCAACCTTCACTTAGATGAATAGAAGACTGAACGGATGAGCCCGGTTGTCCTGAACTGGATATATACGTTAATCAAAGAAAAAATAATTTTAAGAAATCACCGCCACTGCTTCAACTCCATCCTATATATTATATATAATATATACCTTAAATTAGCCAGGTTGTATTTGATCCATCCTGGGACTCTCTTGTTCAGCTTTTAAATGATTTACCATCAGTCTGAACAGGGTGTGAAGTTCACATGTATGCAGATGATACGGTAATTTATATACATGTTAAAACCACAGAACAAGCAGATTCAGAGCAACAATAATAAATGTCACTAAATGGATTTGAAGATTCACACCTATTTGTTAACGTTAATAGGTTTGTTTGCATGTTTTTTTTACAAAGATCAACAAGTTCTCACTCCCAACTCGTCAAATATTGCCACTTAGACATCGGAGACCGGCACACAGGGTACCCCTCTAGCGTTACTTCAGGACGGACCAGTGACGGCGTGTCAATTTACGCTCGTTACATGCATGGTGTCCTTTCAAAATGAACTTCACAGGAAGTTAGGTTAAGGCAACCCAACCACTTAGTTAGGGTTAGACGTTAACTTCACTGACTCACAGGACTGACGATACCGACGAGTTATGTGATTAACCACAGACATGACAAAATAAGTTAATTTTAGCCTCACACGAGGCACCAATAGTGGTCTCCTGGTTGAAAGTCTGGTGTTTGTTTGACCCGTCCACCACGCCTCCCTATTAATATTATGTCACTGCTCTGACCGTTGATTAACGCCGCGGGTGGGTTTATATTGGAGTTAGTTGAAAGCCCGGTTCCCGGGATCGCGGGTCTCAGAGGGTTAAAGGCAACAAACTTTATAAGAAGACTAACATTTTGACGCCTACTGCGTCTTCATCAGAGTCGATTGAAGACGCAGTTGGAGTCGAAATGTTAGTCTTTTCCTTAAACTTGCCTTAAATCCGTGTGCTCCGGTGTGCTTTGGATCTCTGAAGCCTCTAGTTCTATGTCGGTAAACTTTATCAGTTATAAGACAGTTTGTGTTTAATGTCAAGTTAAAACATCAGACTGTAAATATGTAAATTAAAAACTGTCCGCATCAGCCTCGTGGTTGGTGGAGAACAAAGCAACGGTTTTCAGATGAAAAGCTTCTCGTCTCACCGTCACTCCAGCGTTGGTGGGCTCTCGGCCTTCAACCAGCTTGAAGATGGACTCCAGCGCCTCCTCTTTACTTTGACCTTTGAACCTCTTCGGGGCCAAGTCCTCCAGAGCTCTCTGAAACTCCTCGTAGGTGATGACCCGAGACGTCTTCTGTCTTCACACAGAAACACAAAAACACTGAACTGGAGTTACTGTGAACTACATCATTGAAATCATTTCAGAATCTATCAACCAACCATTTTGTCATATGAATCATTTGTTTGCTGAAGAAGCCTAAAAGTTTGTGAACCTCTGAAATAGAGTACTAGGTGACAGTGGTATACTGGTGTCCTGGTGGTGTCCTGGCGGTGTCCTGGTGTCCTGGCGGATGCAGACTGCAGACTCACTTGACTTTGGAGAAGACGATGTCCACGTCGGTGCCGGTGACGCCCTTGCCGTCGATGATCTTGCAGTCTTTGCACAGTTTGGCCCAGTTCTTCCCGTTCAGCTCCTTCCCCGTGGCCTTCGTGTCTCCGTGGACGGCGAACTTCTTAAAAGATGTCAGCAGCTGCTCCATGTCCGCGCTCTCCGCCATGACGGCAAAAAATATCTGCAGAACAAGACGAATGAGAAGAAGAAAAACACAGCTGATGACATGTTGAAGGAACTAAAAGAGGAGAAGAAGAAAACTGACGAAGCTCCAGACTTGTTTTTAGACCCATCTGATCACAGCGATGTTGGATCCAGAACAGAAAGTAATTTTAAAGGCGACTATCGTTCCTTTGTTCAAAGAATCGATCCATTGACAGATACCGACCATCAGAGCTCCTCATCCACTAATTAACCAAGAATCTCTAGACCCTTTTAGTGTGGAAGCCATGATGAGGTCACAGTGTTAGCTGGAGGCTAACACTAGCAGTGGGCTACCATTAGCTGGAGGCTAACACTAGCAGTGGGCTAACATTAGCTGGAGGCTAACACTAGCAGTGGGCTAACATTAGCTGGAGGCTAACACTAGCAGTGGGCTAACATTAGCTGGAGGCTAACACTAGCAGTGGGCTAACATTAGCTGGAGGCTAACGCTAGCAGTGGGCTAACATTAGCTGGAGGCTAACACTAGCAGTGGGCTAACATTAGCTGGAGGCTAACACTAGCAGTGGGCTAACATTAGCTGGAGGCTAACGCTAGCAGTGGGCTAAAGCTCCTCATCTAAATGTCCTCTGTGTTGTTGTCTGAATCCAGATCTCAGACATCAGAGATGAGTAGCTGTGATTAGAGCTCTAGAGCTACAACATCAGAGCAGCGTTTCAGAGACGGAGAGAAAGGGATGCTAATAGATGCTAATATTTAGCCTTCTGCTAACAGCAGCTAGCGGTTCATGCTAGCTGCTCCTCTCAGCAGCTAGCGGTTCATGCTAGCTGCTGTTAGCAGAAGGCTAAATATTAGCATCTATTAGCATCCCTTTCTCTCCGTCTCTGAAACGCTGCTCTGATGTCGTCCGTCTCTCTTTGTGACTGACTTCACTGAAGGAGAGTTAACTAGAGACATCCACAGATCTATACGCCCTCAGTTTATCTTTACAGCGCTGCTGTTGGTCACCGGCCCGTTGGCCTCCAGCTCGTTGGCCACCGGCCCGCTGGTCACCGGCCCGTTGGCCTCCAGCCCGCTGGTCACCGGCCCGTTGGCCTCCAGCCCGCTGGTCACCGGCCCGTTGGCCTCCAGCCCGCTGGCCTCTGGCCCGTTGGTCACCGGCCCGCTGGTCGGACGGCCGGCTGCTTAGCTAGCTTAGCTCGCTAATTCCACCATGCTACAGGAAATGAGTCCAACAGAGGACAGCGCCGGGTCGCCGTCCCTCTGCCTCGCTCCTCGCCGCCAGGAGACCACTTCACCGGGAGGAGAGCAGGCGTTAGCTAGCTAGCTGGTCAGGAGACTGACAATCGAGCTAGCTAACTAGCCAGTTAGCTGTTAATTCCAAAACCTCCAGAGACAATATGAACGGTGGATATTTCTGTCTGTACGTTTAATTTTAAATGTTTTACAAATAAAGATCCTGCAGCAGAAACTCCTGAGTGTGTGTTTGTGTGTGTGTGTGTGTGTGTGTGTGTGTGTGTGTATGTGTGTTTGTGTGTGCGTGTGTGTGTGTGTGAGAGACATGACCTCACTCTGGTTTCTCAGACTTGTGTGACTACACACACACTGATGCAATCCCTAACAGTGGTTGTCATGGTTACTGAGTCACCTACATGTGATGTACTTCTGACTATCAAACACCCCAACCAATCAGAGACGGTGTGGGCGGGACTAAAGTTAGTGATGTTATTAAGTAGCAGAGCTCACCTGTCCGTCTCTCTCTCTCCTCACCTGTCCGTCTCTGCTCACCTGTCTGTCTCTCTCCTCACCTGTCCCTCTCTCTCCTCACCTGTCCATCTCTCCTCACCTGTCCGTCTCTCTCTCTCTCCTCACCTGTCTGTCTCTCTCCTCACCTGTCCGTCTATGCTCACCTGTCAGTCTCTCTCCTCACCTGTCTGTCTCTGCTCACCTGTGCGTCTCTCTCCTCACCTGTCCCTCTCTCTCCTCACCTGTCTGTCTCTCCTCACCTGTCCGTCTCTGCTCACCTGTCAGTCTCTCTCCTCACCTGTCTGTCTCTGCTCACCTGTGCGTCTCTCTCCTCACCTGTCCCTCTCTCTCCTCACCTGTCTGTCTCTCCTCACCTGTCCCTCTCTCTCCTCACCTGTCTGTCTCTCTCTCCTCACCTGTCTGTCTTTCTGCTCACCTGTCTGTCTCTCTCCTCACCTGTCTGTCTTTTTGCTCACCTGTCTGTCTCTCTCCTCACCTGGCCGTCTCTCTCCTCACCTGTCTGTCTCTCTCCTCACCTGTCTGTATCTCCTCACCTGTCTGTATCTCCTCACCTGTCCGTCTCTCTCCTCACCTGTCTGTCTCTCTCTTCACCTGTCTGTCTCTCTCCTTGCCTGTCTGTCTCTCTCCTTGCCTGTCTGTCTCTGCTCACCTGTGCGTCTCTCTCCTCACCTGTCTGTCTCTCCTCACCTGTCCCTCTCTCTCCTCACCTGTCTGTCTCTCTCTCCTCACCTGTCCGTCTCTCTCCTCACCTGTCTGTGTTTCTCCTCACCTGTCTGTCTGTCTCCTCACCTGTCTGTCTTTCTGCTCACCTGTCTGTCTCTCTCCTCACCTGTCTGTCTTTTTGCTCACCTGTCTGTCTCTCTCCTCACCTGGCCGTCTCTCTCCTCACCTGTCTGTCTCTCTCCTCACCTGTCTGTATCTCCTCACCTGTCCGTCTCTCTCCTCACCTGTCTGTCTCTCTCTTCACCTGTCTGTCTCTCTCCTTGCCTGTCTGTCTCTCTCCTTGCCTGTCTGTCTCTCTCTCCTCACCTGTCTCTCTCTCTCCTCACCTGTCTGTCTCTCTCCTTGCCTGTCTGTCTCTCTCTCCTCACCTGTCTGTCTCTCTCTTCACCTGTCTGTCTTTCTGCTCACCTGTCTGTCTCTCTCGTCACTTGTCCCTCTCTCTCCTCACCTGTCTGTCTCTCTCCTCACCTGTCTGTCTCTCTGCTCACCTGTCTGTCTCTCTTCTCACCTGTCCGTCAGGCTCTTGTTTTGTTTTTGCATCATTTTAAACGTTTATGTGAAATAAAGTAAATATTTTTGATATTTTATTCATAAAAATGATCAATAACAATAATGATAGTTAAAGGTTGAAGTTCGTTCTCGTGTAAAAACTCTACATTTTGGTTTGTTTGGAGTCTGAGACCTGAAGATGGACTTTTGTCTTCACCTGGACATATAAACACTAATAGATGACATCATGAATAATCAATAGAAACGATTGTTAATAACAGAAATAAAGCTGATGTTGTATTTCTACTGTTTCCAGTCTGCAGAGTCTCAGACTGTGTGTTCTGTTCGGGTGTGTCAGTGTCCAGATATGACATCATTAAACATGAAGACATGTTTTGCAGATTAAATCTTTTGTGTACTTTATGATGTTCGTGCACAGAAATCTGTACCGTAAAAACACACACTGATATTAGAATTATTATATACAGTATTTATATATATATACAGTATTTACTCCAGCGTGCATGTACAACCACAGCTGAAACTATTAGTTGATTCAGTCAAATGATAAAATAATAATTGATGAATATTAAATAGATTTGAATAGATGAACTGGTTTTAGCTTCCTGTGAACCTGCAGCTGTAATTTAAACACTTTTCTGTAACATTCATACATCTGAAGATCTTTTTTATAGTTTGTGAGTTTTTCGTGACTTTTGATTGAAGCTAAAATCACCTGACACGACTTCACGAAACTGTTATAAAACAATTCAAACTCAGAACTTTAGAGACGTTTTCTACTAATTAAAACTAAAGGTAATTCTTCAGTTAGAGATTAAAACACTGTCTTACCTGTCTGTCTTCTGTCTGTCCTGTCTCGTCTTCTTCACCTCCGTCTCTCTCTCTCTCTTCTGGCCCTCAGCTGTGGTCGCTGGGTTGCAGTGAGCTCTGCAGCTCTGCAGCGCTGAGGGCTTGTTATCGTCTGTTTACCCCGTCGTCATGACGACGCCCTGTCCCACATCAGGGGAGGGCAATAAAAACGAGGGAGGAGGAGGAGGAGAGGAGAGGAGAGGAGAGGAGAGGAGGGGAGGAGGAGAGGAGAGGAGGGGAGGAGGAAAGGAGAGGAGAGGAGAGAGGAGAGGAGAGGAGGGGAGGAGGAGAGAAGGAGAGGAGAGGAGGGGAGGAGGAAAGGAGAGGAGAGGAGAGGAGAGGAGAGGAGAGGAGAGGAGAGGAGAGGAGAGGAGAGGAGGAGTGTTGGTCCTCCAGCAGGGCGTCCCATGTATGCTGTTGGAGGTCAGAGGTCAGAGGTCAGAGGAACACATGTCGTGTTTCAGGAGCAATAAATCATTACAGCATAAATATTTATACACACAGACTGAACTGAATGAAGTACAAATATATATCAAAACAGGTTAGAGACAGCTGATAATTATATTTAATAAAGTTAATACACCAGAGAGACTCAAAACAACCACAAAAAGACTTAAAAAACCACCACAGAGAGACTCAAAACAACCACAAAAAGACTTAAAAAACCACCACAGAGAGACTCAAAACCACCACAGAGAGACTCAAAACAACCACAGAGAGACTCAAAACAACCACAGAGAGACTCAAAACCACCACAGAGAGACTCAAAACCACCACAAAGAGACTCAAAACAACCACAGAGAGACTCAAAACCACCACAGAGAGACTCAATACAACCATAAAACGACTCAAAACCACCACAAAGAGACTCAAAACCACCACAGAGACACAAAACAACCACAGAGAGACTCAAAACCACCACAGAGAGACTCAATACAACCATAAAACGACTCAAAACCACCACAAAGAGACTCAAAACCACCACAGAGACACAAAACAACCACAAAGAGACACAAAACAACCACAAAGAGACTCTGTGAGACTGTTCAGACTCAGACCTGCTGATCTGGTCTGACTGGATTCTAGTGGACCGGTTAACCTGAGGAACAGTAGAGTAGTAGTGTGTGTGTGTGTTTGTGTGTGTGTGTGTGTGTGTGTGTGTGTGTGCGTGCGTGCGTGCGTGTGTTCAGTTTAAATAACAAACTGGATCCCACACATCCCACATCCCATCATCGTGTAATCTGTCGTCACGGCAACAGGAACACAAACAGTGACAACATGTGTACCAGTGTGAGACAGGAAGTACTTCACCGTGAGGGGACACAGGAAGACGTCAGTGTTGAAGTACTTCTACTGTGTTTCTCTACTGTACTTCTACTGTGTTTCTCTACTGTACTTCTACTGTGTTTCTCTACTGTACTTCTACTGTACTTCTACTGTGTTTCTCTACTGTACTTCTACTGTGTTTCTCTACTGTACTTCTACTGTACTTCTACTGTGTTTCTCTACTGTACTTCTACTGTACTTCTACTGTGTTTCTCTACTGTACTTCTACTGTGTTTCTCTACTGTACTTCTACTGTGTTTCTCTACTGTACTTCTACTGTACTTCTACTGTGTTTCTCTACTGTACTTCTACTGTGTTTTTACTGTGTGTCTCTACTGAACTCTAACCAGAGATCCTCTCTGATTGAAGACGCTCCACTCTGTATCGCCACCGTATAATGAGAGTGTTTCTGTAGTTCAACAGCTCGGACAGAGTGAGACCTCTCTCTGACCAACACTCTCTCTCTGAGGACACGGCAGGATATGACCTCATGTCAGCAGGAAGCAGCTGTCAGTATGACATCACATGCTGTTGTTCAGGGCGGGAGCGTCTCCTCACATCATCATCATCAGGTCTAGAGCTGGAGTGAATCCTGGTATCATCTGGACCTATAAACCTGATGAATCCATCGGTACCAACCAGGTCTGTCATGTCTATGTTCAAAGGGGTCCCTTGACCTCTGACCTCAATATATGTGAATGTGTGAGGGCTTTTGTCCAAAAAAATGTCAGAAAAATGTTCAAAAATGAATGAAAAAAAAGTCAGAAAATTTTGTGCAAAAATGTCAAATAAAAGTTAGAAAAAATGTCCAAATAATGTCTGTAAAATACTAGCTGGTCATGAAAGAGGTTAATTAACGTTCCAAAGTTACGTTCAATTTTGGTGAGGAAAAACTGTCTTGGCCGTTTTCAAAGGGGTCCCTTTAAGGTACATTTAGGACAGATAAAAAATATTTGATTCATTTATATATAATTATATATATATATATATATATATATATATATATAAACACTCTGCGTTCCAGTTTAACGTGTGAAGACGTCACAGACTGTCTATAACTATATATATATACATATATATATAACAAAACTGTCTATAACGAGAGGACGTAACCTCTGGGTCTGAGAAGTGAACCTTAACCCTGCATCCTGTCTACCAGCCAGCAGGAGGCGACTCCTCCGGTTGAAGTCAAATGATCATCCGTGTGCGTCACATTCAGCGTGAATATCGCCGCGGCATAGCGCCTGCATTCGTCTACGTATGACCGAGCCCCGGTTGTAATGTTTTGTTTTTATGGTATCTACGGCGATATTATTGAATTTTGTCAGACTTTTTTTCAGACATTTCTTTTTTTTTTTTTTTTACATTTTTCAGCCTTATTTTCAAACTTTTTTTCAGATCTTTTTTTTCGGACAGTTTTTTCAGACATTTTTCAGTTCGTTTTTTTTCAGGCTTTTTTTTCAGACTTTTTTTCAGACATTTTTTCAGACTTTTTTATCAGATCTTTTTTTTCAGACTTCTTTTCCTGTCATTTTTCAGATATTTTTTTCAGACTTTTTTCAGATATTTTTTTTCAGACTTTTTTTGTCCGACATTTTTCAGATCTTTTTTTTCAGACATTTTTCAGATCTTTTTTTTCAGACTTTTTTTATCCGACATTTTTCAGATCTTTTTTTGCGGACATTTTTTTCAGACATTTTTTCAGACTTTTTTATCAGATCTTTTTTTTCAGACTTCTTTTCCTGTCATTTTTCAGATATTTTTTTCAGACTTTTTTCAGATATTTTTTTTCAGACTTTTTTTGTCCGACATTTTTCAGATCTTTTTTTTCAGACATTTTTCAGATCTTTTTTTTCAGACTTTTTTTATCCGACATTTTTCAGATCTTTTTTTGCGGACATTTTTTTCAGACATTTTTCAGTTCTTTTTTTCAGACTTTCTTTTCAGAATTTCTTTCAGACTTTTTTTCAGATCTTTTTTTTCTGACATTTTTTTCAGACTTTTTTTCAGACATTTTTCAGTTTGTTTTTTTTCAGATCTTTTTTTCCAGACTTTTTTTTCAGGCTTTTTTTCAGACTTTTTTATCAGATCTTTTTTTCAGATCTTTTTTTTTCGACATTTTTTCGGACATTTTTTCAGACTATTTTTTCAGATCTTTTTTTTTCGACATTTTTTCGGACATTTTTCAGATCTTTTTTTTCAGACTTTTTTTTCAGACTTTTTTCAGACATTTTTTGTCCGACATTTGTCAGATCTTTTTTTTCGGACATTTTTTTGTTCGACATTTTCAGATCTTTTTTTCAGACTTTTTTTGTCCGACATTTTTCAGTTTGTTTTTTTTCAGACTTTTTTTGTCCGACATTTTTCAGATCTTTTTTTTCAGACTTTTTTTGTCCGACATTTTTCAGATTTTTTTTTTCAGTCTTTTTTTGTCCGACATTTTCAGATCTTTTTTTTCAGACTTTTTTTCAGACATTTTTCAGTTTGTTTTTTTTCAGACTTTTTTTGTCCGACATTTTTCAGATTTTTTTTTTCAGTCTTTTTTTGTCCGACATTTTCAGATCTTTTTTTTCAGACTTTTTTTCAGACTTTTTTCAGATATTTTTTTGCAGACTTTTTTTGTCCGACATTTTTCGGATCTTTTTTTTCAGACTTTTTTTTCAGACATTTTTCAGATCTTTTTTTTCAGACTTTTTTTATCCGACATTTTTCAGATCTTTTTTTGCGGACATTTTTTTCAGACATTTTTCAGTTCTTTTTTTCAGACTTTCTTTTCAGAATTTCTTTCAGACTTTTTTTCAGATCTTTTTTTTCTGACATTTTTTTCAGACTTTTTTTTCAGACTTTTTTTCCAGACTTTTTTTTCAGGCTTTTTTTCAGACTTTTTTATCAGATCTTTTTTTCAGATCTTTTTTTTTCGACATTTTTTCGGACATTTTTCAGACATTTTTTCAGACTATTTTTTCAGATCTTTTTTTTTCGACATTTTTTCGGACATTTTTCAGATCTTTTTTTTCAGACTTTTTTTTCAGACATTTTTTGTGGGACATTTTTTGAGGTTTTTTTTTTCGGACATTTTTTCAGACTATTTTTTCAGATCTTTTTTTTTCGGCTTTTTTTTCGGACATTTTTTCGGACATTTTTCAGATCTTTTTTTTCAGATCTTTTTTTTCAGACTTTTTTCAGACATTTTTTGTCCGACATTTGTCAGATCTTTTTTTTCGGACATTTTTTTGTTCGACATTTTCAGATCTTTTTTTCAGACTTTTTTTGTCCGACATTTTTCAGTTTGTTTTTTTTCAGACTTTTTTTGTCCGACATTTTTCAGATCTTTTTTTTCAGACTTTTTTTGTCCGACATTTTTCAGATTTTTTTTTTCAGTCTTTTTTTGTCCGACATTTTCAGATCTTTTTTTTCAGACTTTTTTTCAGACATTTTTCAGTTTGTTTTTTTTCAGACTTTTTTTGTCCGACATTTTTCAGATTTTTTTTTTCAGTCTTTTTTTGTCCGACATTTTCAGATCTTTTTTTTCAGACTTTTTTTCAGACTTTTTTCAGATATTTTTTTGCAGACTTTTTTTGTCCGACATTTTTCGGATCTTTTTTTTCAGACTTTTTTTTCAGACATTTTTCAGATCTTTTTTTTCAGACTTTTTTTATCCGACATTTTTCAGATCTTTTTTTGCGGACATTTTTTTCAGACATTTTTCAGTTCTTTTTTTCAGACATTTTTCAGTTCTTTTTTTCAGACTTTCTTTTCAGAATTTCTTTCAGACTTTTTTTCAGATCTTTTTTTTCTGACATTTTTTTCAGACTTTTTTTTCAGACATTTTTCAGTTTGTTTTTTTTCAGATCTTTTTTTCCAGACTTTTTTTTCAGGCTTTTTTTCAGACTTTTTTATCAGATCTTTTTTTCAGATCTTTTTTTTTCGACATTTTTTCGGACATTTTTCAGACATTTTTTCAGACTATTTTTTCAGATCTTTTTTTTTCGACATTTTTTCGGACATTTTTCAGATCTTTTTTTTCAGACTTTTTTTTCAGACATTTTTTGTGGGACATTTTTTGAGGTTTTTTTTTTCGGACATTTTTTCAGACTATTTTTTCAGATCTTTTTTTTTCGGCTTTTTTTTCGGACATTTTTTCGGACATTTTTCAGATCTTTTTTTTCAGATCTTTTTTTTCAGACTTTTTTCAGACATTTTTTGTCCGACATTTGTCAGATCTTTTTTTTCGGACATTTTTTTGTTCGACATTTTCAGATCTTTTTTTCAGACTTTTTTTGTCCGACATTTTTCAGTTTGTTTTTTTTCAGACTTTTTTTGTCCGACATTTTTCAGATCTTTTTTTTCAGACTTTTTTTGTCCGACATTTTTCAGATTTTTTTTTTCAGTCTTTTTTTGTCCGACATTTTCAGATCTTTTTTTTCAGACTTTTTTTCAGACATTTTTCAGTTTGTTTTTTTTCAGACTTTTTTTGTCCGACATTTTTCAGATTTTTTTTTTCAGTCTTTTTTTGTCCGACATTTTCAGATCTTTTTTTTCAGACTTTTTTTCAGACTTTTTTCAGATATTTTTTTGCAGACTTTTTTTGTCCGACATTTTTCGGATCTTTTTTTTCAGACTTTTTTTTCAGACATTTTCAGATCTTTTTTTCAGACTTTTTTTGTCCGACATTTTTCAGTTTGTTTTTTTTCAGACTTTTTTTGTCCGACATTTTTCAGATCTTTTTTTTCAGACTTTTTTTGTCCGACATTTTTCAGATTTTTTTTTTCAGTCTTTTTTTGTCCGACATTTTCAGATCTTTTTTTTCAGACTTTTTTTCAGACATTTTTCAGTTTGTTTTTTTTCAGACTTTTTTTGTCCGACATTTTTCAGATTTTTTTTTTCAGTCTTTTTTTGTCCGACATTTTCAGATCTTTTTTTTCAGACTTTTTTTCAGACTTTTTTCAGATATTTTTTTGCAGACTTTTTTTGTCCGACATTTTTCGGATCTTTTTTTTCAGACTTTTTTTTCAGACATTTTTCAGATCTTTTTTTTCAGACTTTTTTTATCCGACATTTTTCAGATCTTTTTTTGCGGACATTTTTTTCAGACATTTTTCAGTTCTTTTTTTCAGACATTTTTCAGTTCTTTTTTTCAGACTTTCTTTTCAGAATTTCTTTCAGACTTTTTTTCAGATCTTTTTTTTCTGACATTTTTTTCAGACTTTTTTTTCAGACATTTTTCAGTTTGTTTTTTTTCAGATCTTTTTTTCCAGACTTTTTTTTCAGGCTTTTTTTCAGACTTTTTTATCAGATCTTTTTTTCAGATCTTTTTTTTTCGACATTTTTTCGGACATTTTTTCAGACTATTTTTTCAGATCTTTTTTTTCTGACATTTTTTTCAGACTTTTTTTTCAGACATTTTTCAGTTTGTTTTTTTTCAGATCTTTTTTTTCAGACTTTTTTTCCAGACTTTTTTTTCAGGCTTTTTTTCAGGCTTTTTTTCAGACTTTTTTATCAGATCTTTTTTTCAGATCTTTTTTTTTCGACATTTTTTCGGACATTTTTTCAGACTATTTTTTCAGATCTTTTTTTTTCGACATTTTTTCGGACATTTTTCAGATCTTTTTTTTCAGACTTTTTTTTCAGACATTTTTTGTGGGACATTTTTTGAGGGGTTTTTTTTCGGACATTTTTTCAGACTATTTTTTCAGATCTTTTTTTTTCGGCTTTTTTTTCGGACATTTTTTCGGACATTTTTCAGATCTTTTTTTTCAGATCTTTTTTTTCAGACTTTTTTCAGACATTTTTTGTCCAACATTTGTCAGATCTTTTTTTTCGGACATTTTTTTGTTCGACATTTTCAGATCTTTTTTTCAGACTTTTTTTGTCCGACATTTTTCAGTTTGTTTTTTTTCAGACTTTTTTTATCCGACATTTTTCAGATCTTTTTTTGCGGACATTTTTTTCAGACATTTTTCAGTTCTTTTTTTCAGACATTTTTCAGTTCTTTTTTTCAGACTTTCTTTTCAGAATTTCTTTCAGACTTTTTTTCAGATCTTTTTTTTCTGACATTTTTTTCAGACTTTTTTTTCAGACATTTTTCAGTTTGTTTTTTTTCAGATCTTTTTTTCCAGACTTTTTTTTCAGGCTTTTTTTCAGACTTTTTTATCAGATCTTTTTTTCAGATCTTTTTTTTTCGACATTTTTTCGGACATTTTTTCAGACTATTTTTTCAGATCTTTTTTTTTCGACATTTTTTCGGACATTTTTCAGATCTTTTTTTTCAGACTTTTTTTTCAGACATTTTTTGTGGGACATTTTTTGAGGGGTTTTTTTTCGGACATTTTTTCAGACTATTTTTTCAGATCTTTTTTTTTCGGCTTTTTTTTCGGACATTTTTTCGGACATTTTTCAGATCTTTTTTTTCAGATCTTTTTTTTCAGACTTTTTTCAGACATTTTTTGTCCAACATTTGTCAGATCTTTTTTTTCGGACATTTTTTTGTTCGACATTTTCAGATCTTTTTTTCAGACTTTTTTTGTCCGACATTTTTCAGTTTGTTTTTTTTCAGACTTTTTTTGTCCGACATTTTTCAGATCTTTTTTTTCAGACTTTTTTTGTCCGACATTTTTCAGATTTTTTTTTTTCAGTCTTTTTTTGTCCGACATTTTTCAGATTTTTTTTTTCGAACATTTTTTTCAGACATTTTTCAGATCTTTTTTTGCAGACTTTTTTTTCTCCGACATTTTTCAGATCTTTTTTTTCAGACTTTTTTTGTCCGACATTTTTCAGATTTTTTTTTTCAGTCTTTTTTTGTCCGACATTTTCAGATCTTCTTTTCCTGTCATTTTTCAGATATTTTTTTCAGACTTTTTTCAGATATTTTTTTTCAGACTTTTTTTGTCCGACATTTTTCAGATCTTTTTTTTCAGACATTTTTCAGATCTTTTTTTTCAGACTTTTTTTATCCGACATTTTTCAGATCTTTTTTTGCGGACATTTTTTTCAGACTTTTTTTGTCCGACATTTTTCAGTTTGTTTTTTTTCAGACTTTTTTTGTCCGACATTTTTCAGATCTTTTTTTTCAGACTTTTTTTGTCCGACATTTTTCAGATTTTTTTTTTTCAGTCTTTTTTTGTCCGACATTTTTCAGATTTTTTTTTTCGAACATTTTTTTCAGACATTTTTCAGATCTTTTTTTGCAGACTTTTTTTTCTCCGACATTTTTCAGATCTTTTTTTTCAGACTTTTTTTGTCCGACATTTTTCAGATTTTTTTTTTCAGTCTTTTTTTGTCCGACATTTTCAGATCTTCTTTTCCTGTCATTTTTCAGATATTTTTTTCAGACTTTTTTCAGATATTTTTTTTCAGACTTTTTTTGTCCGACATTTTTCAGATCTTTTTTTTCAGACATTTTTCAGATCTTTTTTTTCAGACTTTTTTTATCCGACATTTTTCAGATCTTTTTTTGCGGACATTTTTTTCAGACTTTTTTTTCAGACATTTTTCAGTTTGTTTTTTTTCAGATCTTTTTTTTCAGACTTTTTTTCCAGACTTTTTTTTCAGGCTTTTTTTCAGACTTTTTTATCAGATCTTTTTTTCAGATCTTTTTTTTTCGACATTTTTTCGGACATTTTTCAGACATTTTTTCAGACTATTTTTTCAGATCTTTTTTTTTCGACATTTTTTCCGACATTTTTCAGATCTTTTTTTTCAGATCTTTTTTTTCAGACTTTTTTCAGACATTTTTTTTCAGACATTTTTCAGATCTTTTTTTTCAGACTTTTTTTATCCGACATTTTTCAGATCTTTTTTTGCGGACATTTTTTTCAGACATTTTTCAGTTCTTTTTTTCAGACATTTTTCAGTTCTTTTTTTCAGACTTTCTTTTCAGAATTTCTTTCAGACTTTTTTTCAGATCTTTTTTTTCTGACATTTTTTTCAGACTTTTTTTTCAGACATTTTTCAGTTTGTTTTTTTTCAGATCTTTTTTTCCAGACTTTTTTTTCAGGCTTTTTTTCAGACTTTTTTATCAGATCTTTTTTTCAGATCTTTTTTTTTCGACATTTTTTCGGACATTTTTTCAGACTATTTTTTCAGATCTTTTTTTTTCGACATTTTTTCGGACATTTTTCAGATCTTTTTTTTCAGACTTTTTTTTCAGACATTTTTTGTGGGACATTTTTTGAGGGGTTTTTTTTCGGACATTTTTTCAGACTATTTTTTCAGATCTTTTTTTTTCGGCTTTTTTTTCGGACATTTTTTCGGACATTTTTCAGATCTTTTTTTTCAGATCTTTTTTTTCAGACTTTTTTCAGACATTTTTTGTCCAACATTTGTCAGATCTTTTTTTTCGGACATTTTTTTGTTCGACATTTTCAGATCTTTTTTTCAGACTTTTTTTGTCCGACATTTTTCAGTTTGTTTTTTTTCAGACTTTTTTTGTCCGACATTTTTCAGATCTTTTTTTTCAGACTTTTTTTGTCCGACATTTTTCAGATTTTTTTTTTTCAGTCTTTTTTTGTCCGACATTTTTCAGATTTTTTTTTTCGAACATTTTTTTCAGACATTTTTCAGATCTTTTTTTGCAGACTTTTTTTTCTCCGACATTTTTCAGATCTTTTTTTTCAGACTTTTTTTGTCCGACATTTTTCAGATTTTTTTTTTCAGTCTTTTTTTGTCCGACATTTTCAGATCTTCTTTTCCTGTCATTTTTCAGATATTTTTTTCAGACTTTTTTCAGATATTTTTTTTCAGACTTTTTTTGTCCGACATTTTTCAGATCTTTTTTTTCAGACATTTTTCAGATCTTTTTTTTCAGACTTTTTTTATCCGACATTTTTCAGATCTTTTTTTGCGGACATTTTTTTCAGACTTTTTTTTCAGACATTTTTCAGTTTGTTTTTTTTCAGATCTTTTTTTTCAGACTTTTTTTCCAGACTTTTTTTTCAGGCTTTTTTTCAGACTTTTTTATCAGATCTTTTTTTCAGATCTTTTTTTTTCGACATTTTTTCGGACATTTTTCAGACATTTTTTCAGACTATTTTTTCAGATCTTTTTTTTTCGACATTTTTTCGGACATTTTTCAGATCTTTTTTTTCAGATCTTTTTTTTCAGACTTTTTTCAGACATTTTTTTTCAGACATTTTTCAGATCTTTTTTTTCAGACTTTTTTTATCCGACATTTTTCAGATCTTTTTTTGCGGACATTTTTTTCAGACATTTTTCAGTTCTTTTTTTCAGACATTTTTCAGTTCTTTTTTTCAGACTTTCTTTTCAGAATTTCTTTCAGACTTTTTTTCAGATCTTTTTTTTCTGACATTTTTTTCAGACTTTTTTTTCAGACATTTTTCAGTTTGTTTTTTTTCAGATCTTTTTTTCCAGACTTTTTTTTCAGGCTTTTTTTCAGACTTTTTTATCAGATCTTTTTTTCAGATCTTTTTTTTTCGACATTTTTTCGGACATTTTTTCAGACTATTTTTTCAGATCTTTTTTTTTCGACATTTTTTCGGACATTTTTCAGATCTTTTTTTTCAGACTTTTTTTTCAGACATTTTTTGTGGGACATTTTTTGAGGGGTTTTTTTTCGGACATTTTTTCAGACTATTTTTTCAGATCTTTTTTTTTCGGCTTTTTTTTCGGACATTTTTTCGGACATTTTTCAGATCTTTTTTTTCAGATCTTTTTTTTCAGACTTTTTTCAGACATTTTTTGTCCAACATTTGTCAGATCTTTTTTTTCGGACATTTTTTTGTTCGACATTTTCAGATCTTTTTTTCAGACTTTTTTTGTCCGACATTTTTCAGTTTGTTTTTTTTCAGACTTTTTTTGTCCGACATTTTTCAGATCTTTTTTTTCAGACTTTTTTTGTCCGACATTTTTCAGATTTTTTTTTTCAGTCTTTTTTTGTCCGACATTTTCAGATCTTTTTTTTCAGACTTTTTTTCAGACATTTTTCAGTTTGTTTTTTTTCAGACTTTTTTTGTCCGACATTTTTCAGATTTTTTTTTTCGAACATTTTTTTCAGACATTTTTCAGATCTTTTTTTCAGACTTTTTTTGTCCGACATTTTTCAGTTTGTTTTTTTTCAGACTTTTTTTGTCCGACATTTTTCAGATCTTTTTTTTCAGACTTTTTTTGTCCGACATTTTTCAGATCTTTTTTTTCAGACTTTTTTTGTCCGACATTTTTCAGATTTTTTTTTTCAGTCTTTTTTTGTCCGACATTTTCAGATCTTTTTTTTCAGACTTTTTTTCAGACATTTTTCAGTTTGTTTTTTTTCAGACTTTTTTTGTCCGACATTTTTCAGATTTTTTTTTTCGAACATTTTTTTCAGACATTTTTCAGATCTTTTTTTTCGGACATTTTTTTGTTCGACATTTTCAGATCTTTTTTTCAGACTTTTTTTGTCCGACATTTTTCAGATCTTTTTTTTCAGACTTTTTTTGTCCGACATTTTTCAGATCTTTTTTTTCAGACTTTTTTTGTCCGACATTTTTCAGATTTTTTTTTTCAGTCTTTTTTTGTCCGACATTTTCAGATCTTTTTTTTCAGACTTTTTTTCAGACATTTTTCAGTTTGTTTTTTTTCAGTCTTTTTTTGTCCGACATTTTCAGATCTTTTTTTTCAGACTTTTTTTCAGACTTTTTTCAGATATTTTTTTGCAGACTTTTTTTGTCCGACATTTTTCGGATCTTTTTTTTCAGACTTTTTTTTCAGACATTTTTCAGATTTTTTTTTTCAGTCTTTTTTTGTCCGACATTTTCAGATCTTTTTTTTCAGACTTTTTTTCAGACATTTTTCAGTTTGTTTTTTTTCAGATCTTTTTTTCCAGACTTTTTTTTCAGGCTTTTTTTCAGACTTTTTTTTCAGACATTTTTCAGATCTTTTTTTTCAGACTTTTTTTATCCGACATTTTTCAGATCTTTTTTTGCGGATATTTTTTTCAGACATTTTTCAGTTCTTTTTTTCAGACATTTTTCAGTTCTTTTTTTCAGACTTTCTTTTCAGAATTTCTTTCAGACTTTTTTTCAGATCTTTTTTTTCTGACATTTTTTTCAGACTTTTTTTTCAGACATTTTTCAGTTTGTTTTTTTTCAGATCTTTTTTTCCAGACTTTTTTTTCAGGCTTTTTTTCAGACTTTTTTATCAGATCTTTTTTTCAGATCTTTTTTTTTCGACATTTTTTCGGACATTTTTTCAGACTATTTTTTCAGATCTTTTTTTTTCGACATTTTTTCCGACATTTTTCAGATCTTTTTTTTCAGACTTTTTTTTCAGACATTTTTTGTGGGACATTTTTTGAGGGGTTTTTTTTCGGACATTTTTTCAGACTATTTTTTCAGATCTTTTTTTTTCGGCTTTTTTTTCGGACATTTTTTCGGACATTTTTCAGATCTTTTTTTTCAGATCTTTTTTTTCAGACTTTTTTCAGACATTTTTTGTCCAACATTTGTCAGATCTTTTTTTTCGGACATTTTTTTGTTCGACATTTTCAGATCTTTTTTTCAGACTTTTTTTGTCCGACATTTTTCAGTTTGTTTTTTTTCAGACTTTTTTTGTCCGACATTTTTCAGATCTTTTTTTTCAGACTTTTTTTGTCCGACATTTTTCAGATTTTTTTTTTCAGTCTTTTTTTGTCCGACATTTTCAGATCTTTTTTTTCAGACTTTTTTTCAGACATTTTTCAGTTTGTTTTTTTTCAGACTTTTTTTGTCCGACATTTTTCAGATTTTTTTTTTCGAACATTTTTTTCAGACATTTTTCAGATCTTTTTTTCAGACTTTTTTTGTCCGACATTTTTCAGTTTGTTTTTTTTCAGACTTTTTTTGTCCGACATTTTTCAGATCTTTTTTTTCAGACTTTTTTTGTCCGACATTTTTCAGATCTTTTTTTTCAGACTTTTTTTGTCCGACATTTTTCAGATTTTTTTTTTCAGTCTTTTTTTGTCCGACATTTTCAGATCTTTTTTTTCAGACTTTTTTTCAGACATTTTTCAGTTTGTTTTTTTTCAGACTTTTTTTGTCCGACATTTTTCAGATTTTTTTTTTCGAACATTTTTTTCAGACATTTTTCAGATCTTTTTTTTCAGACTTTTTTCAGACATTTTTTGTCCGACATTTGTCAGATCTTTTTTTTCGGACATTTTTTTGTTCGACATTTTCAGATCTTTTTTTCAGACTTTTTTTGTCCGACATTTTTCAGTTTGTTTTTTTTCAGACTTTTTTTGTCCGACATTTTTCAGATCTTTTTTTTCAGACTTTTTTTGTCCGACATTTTTCAGATTTTTTTTTTCAGTCTTTTTTTGTCCGACATTTTCAGATCTTTTTTTTCAGACTTTTTTTCCAGACATTTTTCAGTTTGTTTTTTTTCAGACTTTTTTTGTCCGACATTTTTCAGATTTTTTTTTTCGAACATTTTTTTCAGACATTTTTCAGATTTTTTTTGCAGACTTTTTTTGTCCGACATTTTTCAGATTTTTTTTTTTCAGTCTTTTTTTGTCCGACATTTTTCAGATTTTTTTTTTCGAACATTTTTTTCAGACATTTTTCAGATCTTTTTTTGCAGACTTTTTTTTCTCCGACATTTTTCAGATCTTTTTTTTCAGACTTTTTTTGTCCGACATTTTTAATTTTTTTTTTCAGTCTTTTTTTGTCCGACATTTTCAGATCTTTTTTTCAGACTTTTTTTCAGACATTTTTCAGATCTTTTTTTGCAGACTTTTTTTTCTCCGACATTTTTCAGATCTTTTTTTTCAGACTTTTTTTGTCCGACATTTTTAATTTTTTTTTTCAGTCTTTTTTTGTCCGACATTTTCAGATCTTTTTTTCAGACTTTTTTTCAGACATTTTTTGTGGGACATTTTTTGAGGGTTTTTTTTTCGGACATTTTTTCAGACTATTTTTTCAGATCTTTTTTTTTCGGCTTTTTTTTCGGACATTTTTTCGGACATTTTTCAGATCTTTTTTTTCAGACTTTTTTCAGACATTTTTTGTCCGACATTTGTCAGATCTTTTTTTTCGGACATTTTTTTGTTCGACATTTTCAGATCTTTTTTTCAGACTTTTTTTGTCCGACATTTTTCAGTTTGTTTTTTTTCAGACTTTTTTTGTCCGACATTTTTCAGATCTTTTTTTTCAGACTTTTTTTGTCCGACATTTTTCAGATTTTTTTTTTCAGTCTTTTTTTGTCCGACATTTTCAGATCTTTTTTTTCAGACTTTTTTTCAGACTTTTTTCAGTTTGTTTTTTTTCAGACTTTTTTTGTCCGACATTTTTCAGATTTTTTTTTTCAGTCTTTTTTTGTCCGACATTTTCAGATCTTTTTTTTCAGACTTTTTTTCAGACTTTTTTCAGATATTTTTTTGCAGACTTTTTTTGTCCGACATTTTTCGGATCTTTTTTTTCAGACTTTTTTTTCAGACATTTTTCAGATATTTTTTTTCAGACTTTTTTTATCCGACATTTTTCAGATCTTTTTTTGCGGACATTTTTTTCAGACATTTTTCAGTTCTTTTTTTCAGACATTTTTCAGTTCTTTTTTTCAGACTTTCTTTTCAGAATTTCTTTCAGACTTTTTTTCAGATCTTTTTTTTCTGACATTTTTTTCAGACTTTTTTTTCAGACATTTTTCAGTTTGTTTTTTTTCAGATCTTTTTTTCCAGACTTTTTTTTCAGGCTTTTTTTCAGACTTTTTTATCAGATCTTTTTTTCAGATCTTTTTTTTTCGACATTTTTTCGGACATTTTTTCAGACTATTTTTTCAGATCTTTTTTTTTCGACATTTTTTCGGACATTTTTCAGATCTTTTTTTTCAGACTTTTTTTTCAGACATTTTTTGTGGGACATTTTTTGAGGGTTTTTTTTTCGGACATTTTTTCAGACTATTTTTTCAGATCTTTTTTTTTCGGCTTTTTTTTCGGACATTTTTTCGGACATTTTTCAGATCTTTTTTTTCAGATCTTTTTTTTCAGACTTTTTTCAGACATTTTTTGTCCAACATTTGTCAGATCTTTTTTTTCGGACATTTTTTTGTTCGACATTTTCAGATCTTTTTTTCAGACTTTTTTTGTCCGACATTTTTCAGATTTTTTTTTTCAGTCTTTTTTTGTCCGACATTTTCAGATCTTTTTTTTCAGACTTTTTTTCAGACATTTTTCAGTTTGTTTTTTTTCAGACTTTTTTTGTCCGACATTTTTCAGATCTTTTTTTTCAGACTTTTTTTGTCCGACATTTTTCAGATCTTTTTTTTCAGACTTTTTTTGTCCGACATTTTTCAGATTTTTTTTTTCAGTCTTTTTTTGTCCGACATTTTCAGATCTTTTTTTTCAGACTTTTTTTCAGACATTTTTCAGTTTGTTTTTTTTCAGACTTTTTTTGTCCGACATTTTTCAGATCTTTTTTTTCAGACTTTTTTTGTCCGACATTTTTCAGATTTTTTTTTTCAGTCTTTTTTTGTCCGACATTTTCAGATCTTTTTTTTCAGACTTTTTTTCAGACATTTTTCAGTTTGTTTTTTTTCAGACTTTTTTTGTCCGACATTTTTCAGATTTTTTTTTTCAGTCTTTTTTTGTCCGACATTTTCAGATCTTTTTTTTCAGACTTTTTTTCAGACATTTTTCAGTTTGTTTTTTTTCAGACTTTTTTTGTCCGACATTTTTCAGATTTTTTTTTTCGAACATTTTTTTCAGACATTTTTCAGATCTTTTTTTCAGACTTTTTTTGTCCGACATTTTTCAGTTTGTTTTTTTTCAGACTTTTTTTGTCCGACATTTTTCAGATCTTTTTTTTCAGACTTTTTTTGTCCGACATTTTTCAGATCTTTTTTTTCAGACTTTTTTTGTCCGACATTTTTCAGTTTGTTTTTTTTCAGACTTTTTTTGTCCGACATTTTTCAGATCTTTTTTTTCAGACTTTTTTTGTCCGACATTTTTCAGATCTTTTTTTTCAGACTTTTTTTGTCCGACATTTTTCAGATTTTTTTTTTCAGTCTTTTTTTGTCCGACATTTTCAGATCTTTTTTTTCAGACTTTTTTTCAGACATTTTTCAGTTTGTTTTTTTTCAGACTTTTTTTGTCCGACATTTTTCAGATTTTTTTTTTCGAACATTTTTTTCAGACATTTTTCAGATCTTTTTTTTCAGACTTTTTTCAGACATTTTTTGTCCGACATTTGTCAGATCTTTTTTTTCGGACATTTTTTTGTTCGACATTTTCAGATCTTTTTTTCAGACTTTTTTTGTCCGACATTTTTCAGTTTGTTTTTTTTCAGACTTTTTTTGTCCGACATTTTTCAGATCTTTTTTTTCAGACTTTTTTTGTCCGACATTTTTCAGATTTTTTTTTTCAGTCTTTTTTTGTCCGACATTTTCAGATCTTTTTTTTCAGACTTTTTTTCCAGACATTTTTCAGTTTGTTTTTTTTCAGACTTTTTTTGTCCGACATTTTTCAGATTTTTTTTTTCGAACATTTTTTTCAGACATTTTTCAGATTTTTTTTGCAGACTTTTTTTGTCCGACATTTTTCAGATTTTTTTTTTTCAGTCTTTTTTTGTCCGACATTTTTCAGATTTTTTTTTTCGAACATTTTTTTCAGACATTTTTCAGATCTTTTTTTGCAGACTTTTTTTTCTCCGACATTTTTCAGATCTTTTTTTTCAGACTTTTTTTGTCCGACATTTTTAAATTTTTTTTTCAGTCTTTTTTTGTCCGACATTTTCAGATCTTTTTTTCAGACTTTTTTTCAGACATTTTTCAGTTTGTTTTTTTTCACACTTTTTTTTCAGACATTTTTCAGATCTTTTTTTCAGACTTTTTCTTCAGACATTTTTCAGTTTGTTTTTTTTCAGACATTTTTCAGTTTGTTTTTTTTCAGACTTTTTTTGTCTGACATTTTTCAGATCTCTTTTTTCCGACTTTTTTTGTCGGACATTTTTCAGATTTATTTTTTTGGACATTTTTTCCGACTATTTTTTCAGATCTTTTTTTTCAGACTTTTTTTTCAGACTTTTTTTTCCGACATTTTTCAGATCTTTTTTTTCCAGACTTTTTTTTCAGACATTTTTTGTCAGACATTTTTCAGATTTGTTTTTTCGGACATTTTTTTCAGACATTTTTTAGTTCTTTTTTTCAGATTTTTTTTTTCAGACTTTTTTTCAGATCTTTTTTTTCAGACTTTTTTTTGGACATTTTTCAGACTTTTTTTTCAGACATTTTTTCAGACTGTTTTTCAGACTTTTTTTCAGATTTTTTTTCAGATTTTCTTTTCAGATTTTTTTTTTCGGGCATTTTTTTCAGACATTTTTCAGACTTTTTTTTCAGACTTTTTTTGTCCAACATTTTTCAGATCTTTTTTTTCAGACTTTTTTTCAGACATTTTTCAGTTTGTTTTTTTTCAGACTTTTTTTTCAGACATTTTTTGTCGGACATTTTTCAGATTTGTTTTTTCGGACATTTTTTTCAGACATTTTTTAGTTCTTTTTTTCAGATTTTTTTTTTCAGACTTTTTTTCAGACTTTTTTTTTAGACATTTTTTCAGACTTTTTATCAGATCTTTTTTTTCAGACTTTTTTTTGGACATTTTTCAGACTTTTTTTTCAGATATTTTTCCAGACTTTTTTTTCAGACATTTTTTGTCGGACATTTTTCAGATTTGTTTTTTCGGACATTTTTTTCAGACATTTTTTAGTTCTTTTTTTCAGATTTTTTTTTTCAGACTTTTTTTCAGACTTTTTTTTTAGACATTTTTTCAGACTTTTTATCAGATCTTTTTTTTCAGACTTTTTTTTGGACATTTTTCAGACTTTTTTTTCAGATATTTTTTCAGACTTTTTTTCAGATCTTTTTTTTTCAGATTTTTTTTCAGGCATTTTTTTCAGACATTTTTCAGACTTTTTTTTCAGACTTTTTTTCAGACCTTTTTTTCAGACTTTTTTTGTCCGACATTTTTCAGATCTTTTTTTCAGTCTTTTTTTGTCCGACATTTTTTTCAGACATTTTTCAGATCTTTTTTTCAGACATTTTTCAGATCTTTTTTTCAGACTATTTCTTCAGATCTTGTTTTTCAGACTTTTTTTTCAGACATTTTTCAGATCTTTTTTTGTCCAACATTGTTCAGACATTATTCCGCCTTTTTTTTCGGACATATGTTGGACGTTTCTTGGGCAGCTCTGGGTTCCAAGAAGTGAAGCCAACGCTGAAGAACCTTAAACATGCTTCCTGTCCAGCAGCCAACAGGAGACTCCTCCGGTTGGAACCTTCAACGTGTCCGAGGTTTAACAGAAACATACGCTGTTAATGAGTTCTGGTCCCGTTTAGAGTCAGACAGACCGGGGCTACCTGGTGATTGACAGGTCGTTCCCACGGCAACCGTAGCATGTTAAGGCGTTAACACGGACAGATGACCTGAAGCATCAGAAGGTCAAACAGCTCAGTGGAAACCAGTAAGAGACTGCTGCCAGGGAACACACACGCACACACCTGTGAGAGTGTGTGCGTGTGTGTGCGTGTGTGTGTGTGTGTTGGTGACATACTTCTCGTTGCCGCTCCTGTTTGATCGACGCTGTTATGATGTTGTCGTGGCTGGTTGCTGCGGTAACCCCCCACATCTCAGAGGGATGGTGACATGCAACACACACACACACACACACACATGCACGCACACACACGCACGTTATCAGAATGATCATCTTTCATAATAAAAGCCCGACCTGCTGCTGATAAATCTTACGCTTCATTCTTTAACGACACTGAACTCGTCTGAGCCAGCTGATGATGTCATCACACTAACGAACTAATTAACCCCTCGAGCCCCCGCACTCGCCAACCTGGAGACCTCAAACAAAAGGGAGGATTTCTAAATAAAAGCGTGGGGGGGGGGTCTTATTTCAACTTTGACCTCGGCTGCCGGTGACCTTTCAGCAGCTGTTGTTGTTACCCAGCAACAGTGAATGGCGTTGCTGGCGCTCTTTTTGAGGTGAGAGGTTGCGTCCTAATTTAACGTGTTATTTAGTAGCTAAAACAGTACGTGGCATATTTAAATATTTCTGTGTCTTCTGGTGAAATATTACAGGATGCAACGCTGGACACTACCTGTAGCATAAATATCCCACAATGCAATGCGGTAGTGACGACAACATTCATAACGGACAGCTCTGTGACATCTGATAAGTATGAGATTTCACTTTGTTAGACATTAATTTATATTTTATATTGATTCAGACTTTGATTCTCACAAACCGTCGTTTTGGTCTCATGAGGTTGGTTACCATGGTTACACGTTTCCAACCGGCGAGGAGGCCTTCTCAGGAAGTGACGACGTAAATTACTGCTCAGTGCGTCCGAAGAGATCCATACGACAGGACACCATGTTCAATATGTAGCGCAGAATATGAGATTTCGGACGAAGCGTTTTGTTGTCTTATATCGTAGAAAACAAAACGTTAAAATCTCTTCAGCTGGCGTTAAACCACAGACCTGATTTCAGACATCTAACTAAAATCCCGTTGACTTCCAGACGAGGGAACAGGAAGTGACATCATGCCAACCCTACCCTGCAGCTCTTCCATGAAAACCACATGCTCCCTCTCTGCAGCATCCTCCGTGAACGTCATTTAAATTTAACGTTTCTACGCCGATGACATCCGACAAGTCTAAACATGAGATTTAATGATTATTAGAAAATACAGGTTTTCTTCAGAGATGTTCTGATACCATTTTTTCCTTCCTGATACCGGTTCCGATACCTGAACTTGTGGAACCGGCGTGATAAAATACCGTATAATCTCGTATAGTTTGTGGACGGCCGTTTCGGACATGTATTAGCGACCTGGGTCCAAAATGCTCCATTAAGCGGAGAAATCCAACGTTTGGTTGGTCGACCAGAACAAAACATTTTTTTTTTTTTCTGGAAAGGTTCCATCGGAACATCTGGCGATTTTTGTTGATTGATCCTCTGAGTTACAGACGTCTCTTTACCAATGGAAGTCTATGAGGAAAAGTATTTTTGGGCCCGATGGCATCACGTGACGGACACAGACGCTGTCGTACTGCCGTTTGGCCGCTACGAAAGTTGGGATCGACGACCGACCGGCGCTCTTCCTGGAGGGGGTTGATTCCACTGTGAAATATCACCACATGGCTGACATGCTCCTCGCTCTGACTACCGTTAAACTCTCCACCAGCGCCGCTCTGTTGGTGTTCGCTACCGTCACGTGACAAACTGCCTGCAGTCAGTTCTTCTTCTCTGCTCTGAAACAGTAGTAGCCAGTGATACCTCCAGGGCTGCTGTTTTGGAGCGGAGAAGAAGAAGAACTGATTTCAAGTTAAACAAGTTGATTTTTTTCTGGGTTAATAAATGATGGTCTCAGCAGAGACTGGCGTACTCGCCGATACAACGATTCTGAATTTTGGGCGGTATCGGACGCATTTCCAATACTGGTATCGGTATCGGTATCAGAACAACGCTAGTTTCCTTGCCGGTGATGCATCAGACCGGTGTAGCCGCTACGTTGCCATCCTCGCTACCGATTACCATCACTCATCCTGAGGAAGGATCAGAAGTTTGGATATGAAAGTAGAAGAAAGTGATCAGTTTTCATCGTTTTATTGTTAAACAGGTAAAATCAGCTGACAGGAGTAAAAAAAATAAAATAAGAAGCATGTCAGAAGAAGCTGAAACATCCAAACACAGACCACCAAACTCAGGAACAGTTATACATTCAGAAACCCTCTTCCTCTCGGAGATCAGCAGGTTAGCTTAGCTTAGCATAAAGACTGGAAACGGGGGGAAACGGCTAGCCTGGCTCGGTAACAACGTCCGCCTCCTATAGCTCCTCTGAACCGGATCAACGTGTTTCAGCTGGACTAATCTTTTTTTTTTTTTAAAGTTATTTTTTTGGGGGCATTTTTCATTTTTATGACGGGACAGTGGATAGAGTCTTGGAAAGGGGAGAGAGAGAGTGGATGCGGAAAGGGCCACAGGCCGGATTCGAACCCGGGCCGCCGCGGTCAGGACCAAGCCTTAATACATGGACGCCCGCTCTACCAGCTGAGCTAACCAGGCGCCCATCTGGAGTAATCTGAAAGTATAAAAACAGCAGTTCACTGTGCTAGCTGCTTCCAGTCTTTATGCTAAGCTACGCTAGCTTCATGTTTACTGGACAGACATGAGAGCGGTATCACTGCAGGAGATCTCTAAACGGTTCCTTTAACATGATTCAATCCTGGCAGCGCTACACGACAACAACTTCACAAGACGTGATCGGCTGAAAAGGGAGAAGTGATGCAAAAATTAGATAACGCTAGCCGTGAGCTAACATTAGCTGGAGGCTAACGCTAGCCGTGAGCTAACATTAGCTGGAGGCTAAAGCTAGCCGTGAGCTAACATTAGCTGGAGGCTAACGCTAGCCGTGAGCTAACATTAGCTGGAGGCTAACGCTAGCCGTGAGCTAACATTAGCTGGAGGCTAACGCTAGCCGTGAGCTAACATTAGCTGGAGGCTAAAGCTAGCCGTGAGCTAACATTAGCTGGAGGCTAACGCTAGCCGTGAGCTAACATTAGCTGGAGGCTAACGCTAGCAGTGGGCTAACATTAGCTGGAGGCTAACGCTAGCCGTGAGCTAACATTAGCTGGAGGCTAAAGCTAGCCGTGAGCTAACATTAGCTGGAGGCTAACGCTAGCCGTGAGCTAACATTAGCTGGAGGCTAACGCTAGCCGTGAGCTAACATTAGCTGGAGGCTAAAGCTAGCCGTGAGCTAACATTAGCTGGAGGCTAACGCTAGCCGTGAGCTAACATTAGCTGGAGGCTAACGCTAGCAGTGGGCTAACATTAGCTGGAGGCTAACATTAGCTGGAGGCTAACGCTAGCAGTGGGCTAACATTAGCTGGAGGCTAACGCTAGCAGTGGGCTAACATTAGCTGGAGGCTAACATTAGCTGGAGGCTAACATTAGCTGGAGGCTAACATTAGCTGGAGGCTAACGCTAGCAGTGGGCTGAAGCTCCTCATCTAAATGTCCTCTGTGTTGTTGTCTGAATCCAGATCTCAGACATCAGAGATGAGTAACTGTGATTGGAGCTCTAGAGCTACAACATCAGAGCAGCGTTTCAGAGACGGAGAGGAAATGATGCTAATATTTAGCCTTCTGCTAACAGCAGCTAGCGTGAGCCTCTAGCTGCTGTTAGCAGAAGGCTAATCTGTTAGCATCCCTTTCTCTCCGTCTCTGAAACGCTGCTCTGATGTCGTCCGTCTCTCTTTGTGACTGACTTTACTGAAGGAGAGTTAACTAGAGACATCCAGAGATCTATACGCCCTCAGTTTATCTTTACAGCGCTGCTGTTGGCCTCCAGCGGGCCGTTGGCCTCCAGCGGGCCGCTGGAGGCCAACGGCCCGCTGGTCGGACGCAAGGCTACTTAGCTAGCTTAGCTTGCTAATTCCCCCATGCTGCAGGAGTCCAACAGAGGACAGCGCCGTCCCTCTGCCTCACTCCTCGCCGCCAGGAGACGACTCAGAGAGTTATTCTGCCTCCATCATGGCTACTAACGGAGTAAAGAGGGATATAACTAAATAAAGAACCAAATCACATTTTAGAATGAGGAGTTTTAATCATTTAGAATCATTTACTGGTTCATTTATGTGTTTTAGATTAAACTTCATGATTATTTGTGTTCAGTATTCAGCCATCATGACAGAAGTCTGGACGTTAGCATTAGCTTTAGCATCACTGTTCCTTAGCAGCGTGTTTTGGGGTTGTTACTGCTGCTGCGGCAGAGCTAGACAGGAAGTGATGTCAGGACTTCAGCTCCCTATCAACCACCTCCATCCCTCTGGCCCTGCGTTACCATGGAGACCAGCTGTTAACTGAGCAGCTTCTCAGTGACGTTATAAAGTTAAGGTTCACAGGTTCAGATACTTCATGTAGAAAGATTGTGCACAGACGTGATCTCACCTTTGGCATTCACAATTAAAAAGTCATCGTCAAAAAAACAATAAATAGTCACAAAGATACAAAACCAGTCTTAAAAATTAAATTAAATAAAGATTGTTGTGCGTTGGGCTACAGAGAGCGCAGTAGGAGATAGGAGATGTGGGATCAGACTGTTCCAGGTCACAGCTCCATCCAGGACGCCGCACCGGAGCCCAGCGACACCCGGGACGCCGGTCTGGACCCGAGCCTGACCCCGGTCCTGACCCCGGGCCTGACCCCGGGCCTGACCCCGGGCCTGGAGCTGGTCTTTCTCCGGCCCAGACTGAGGCCTTCCTCCCCCCAGGGCTCAGCGGCCTCTCCGCTGGCCCGGCTGACGAACACCATCGGAGGCTGGGAGGACGCCATCTCAAACCTTAACTCCGCGACGCTCTTATTTGCGCGGGAGGAGGAGGAGGCGGCCTTCCTCTTAGTCCTGGGCTGGGGGGAGGGGAGAGGGAACGCCGGGGCGGCGGCTCTGTGTGAAAACGTGGCGCTGTCTCCGGCGGCGGCAGCAGCAGAGGACGAAGAGCCCAGCTTGGCCAACGCCACGGGGATCTCCTCCAGAGACTCCGCAGAGTCCGAGTGGTACTCGGAGGGGGGGGCGGCGGCCTGGACGGGGCCCGAGGCGAGGGCCAGGGGGGGCAGGGTGGCCCTCAGAGGGAATGCTGGGAAAGGAAGTCGCTGACCTAAGGACACGGTGGACACACTGCCGGACTCCGCTGGAGGACAAGACACCAACAAAGGACGAATTATTAACCAACGAAAAACACTTTGATACGTTTGTTGTCCTTCAATACGAGCTGGGAATCCTCAGTATCCATACAATCCATTTTATATCCATATACGTCTCCCGTGAAGGACAACCTGCAGAGTACCGATCCATGTCGTCGGAGTGGGGATGCTAATTTCGAAA
Source organism: Sebastes paucispinis (assembly GCA_036937225.1). Lineage (NCBI taxonomy): Eukaryota > Metazoa > Chordata > Actinopteri > Perciformes > Sebastidae > Sebastes > Sebastes paucispinis. The sequence continues at coordinate 41,745,155 of JAUPFX010000002.1, forward strand.
AATGTTCTTAACCGATATTCTGCACCAGCGTACAACAGACAACGGAGTCCCCAGTTCACCGTCCGGGAGCGTTAGCTTAGCATATAGATAATTTAGATGCTGGAGTTGTAGTTTCATAGCATTTATTCACCGACAAATAAACTGTCCACACACTGCTACACCTACCTTCACAGCTAGAACGCCACCAACAACCTCCCACTCACACACTCACACTCACACACACACACACACGGTCTGTTGGAAACTCGCTCAATTTATGCGCACTGACAGACTGTATGTGTGTGGCGGCGGCGGTGAGCACGAAGCCTCCGGCAATGCTAGAGCTGCAAACGTAGCACAAACACACGGTCTGTTGGACACTCACTAAAGTTCCTCCGGGCAGACACACAGCTGACAACCTGCTAAACTAAACTAAATGTGCGGTGGAGACTTTTAAAGTGGCTGCATGTCCGCGACACTACACGCAGCATCGTAGCTGCTGAGTTAACGCTCCCGAACGGTGAACTGGAGACAGTGAACGCAGCATCTTGTCGGTTAACGGTTAATAATCGGTTAATGAGGGTCAGTTATCGGTTAAGAACATTTTTCAAAATTAGCATCCCTAGTCTCCACCGCACATTTAGTTTAGTTTAGCAGGTTGTCCGCTGTGTGTCCGTACGGTGTAACTTCAGCAACTGCCCAACAAACAGTGTGTGTGTTTGTGGTACGTTAGCATCTGTAGCTCTGCTGGTAGCTTCGTGATCCCCGTAGTCACACACATACGCTGTCAGCACGGCGTAACTTCAGCGAGTTTCCGACAGACAGATAGATACTTTATTGAACCCGAAGGAAATTTAGGATTGTGTCGCCGGTGGTGTTCTTGCTGTTAAAACCGTACAGTTTATTTGTCGGTGAATAAATGCTACGAGGCTACATCTCCTCCGCTCAAGCGAGCTATAGACGGGAGCCAACTTCCTGTATCTGTAACACCGGCTCAGACTCACTTAAGGTGGACCAGCTTTTCTCCTTCAAGTGACGATTTTTACGCAGCTTTTTAACCGTTTTAACTGATAGCGTTAATCGGTCAAAATGCTTAATGCCGGTTAACGGTTAAATATTAACATCCGTAAGTTGGATCGTAGGAATATAAATCGATATGTCGATGTAGTAGATGAATCGTTACACCCCTAATTGTTAACATCAAAACAAACATGCAAATTTTAAATTAAAAAATAAATTAAAATAAATAAATAAAAGGTTTTGGATAAATTCAACATGTTCATGTTTGATTTGTGTTAAAGATCACTTTGAATGATGAACTAATGATAATGTAGAGAAACAAAGATTATAAAGTTGGGGACGGTCCTCATTCAGGGACAGCTCTGGAGGGACGGTCCTCACAAGAGCATAAAGACAAACGTTTGTGTGTGTGTGTGTTTGTGTGTGCGTACCGGGGGCCGGGGCTGTACCCGGGCAGCGCCCTCTGGTGACCTCTGCTGGGACTTTACGCACCTTCTTCTTCTTTTTCTGCGAAAGCAAAAACAGAAACACAGACTCTCAGTGTCCAATCACGAGGGAGTGTTCACGTGTGATGTAATATGTGACCATGTGAGAGCCAGAGGAAACAACCATTCTAACTCCACTCTAACTCCTGACCTCTAGGATAGAGGATGGATGGATCAGATTAGAGACCTAGAGCATTCAGAGGATGGATGGATCAAACTAGAGACCTAGAGCATTCAGAGGATGGATGGATCAAACTAGAGACCTAGAGCATTCAGAGGATGGATGGATCAAACTAGAGACCTAGAGCATTCAGAGGATGGATGGATCAGACTAGAGACCTAGAGCATTCAGAGGATGGATGGATCAAACTAGAGACCTAGAGCATTCAGAGGATGGATGGATCAAACTAGAGACCTAGAGCATTCAGAGGATGGATGGATCAAACTAGAGACCTAGAGCATTCAGAGGATGGATGGATCAAACTAGAGACCTAGAGCATTCAGAGGATGGATGGATCAAACTAGAGACCTAGAGCATTCAGAGGATGGATGGATCAAACTAGAGACCTAGAGCATTCAGAGGATGGATGGATCAAACTAGAGACCTAGAGCATTCAGAGGATGGATGGATCAGACTAGAGACCTAGAGCATTCAGAGGATGGATGGATCAGACTAGAGACCTAGAGCATTCAGAGGATGGATGGATCAAACTAGAGACCTAGAGCATTCAGAGGATGGATGGATCAGACTAGAGACCTAGAGCATTCAGAGGATGGATGGATCAGACTAGAGACCTAGAGCATTCAGAGGATGGATGGATCAAACTAGAGACCTAGAGCATTCAGAGGATGGATGGATCAGACTAGAGACCTAGAGCATTCAGAGGATGGATGGATCAAACTAGAGACCTAGAGCATTCAGAGGATGGATGGATCAGACTAGAGACCTAGAGCATTCAGAGGATGGATGGATCAGACTAGAGACCTAGAGCATTCAGAGGATGGATGGATCAGACTAGAGACCTAGAGCATTCAGAGGATGGATGGATCAAACTAGAGACCTAGAGCATTCAGAGGATGGATGGATCAAACTAGAGACCTAGAGCATTCAGAGGATGGATGGATCAAACTAGAGACCTAGAGCATTCAGAGGATGGATGGATCAAACTAGAGACCTAGAGCATTCAGAGGATGGATGGATCAGACTCTTTACCTGCGTGCGTCGGTGTGTGTGTGTTGCTGCTTTCAGCTCTGTAGAAATGGCGGGCGGAGCGTCTTCCTCCATGACAGGACTGGAGACCGTCCTCACTCTGCCGTTAGCCACGAACCTGACACACACACACACAGGTTACACTTTAACTTTGTAAAATCTCTAAATTACTCCAGTAAAATGTTTGATTTTCAGCATGTATGTAGTCAGAGATGTCCTGAAGTCAAATATATTAGGATCATTGGCAGGAATTATTGATTACATTTATTATCCAGCAACCCAGAAATCAAAGAATAAAGACATTCCCCTCACAGATTAGTGGCATTCTATTTTTAATTTATGTTTTATACTTCTGGTGAATATAATCCATCAATCTTATTTCCATAGATGTATTTAGTATCTACAGTTCCCTTTGTTAACACCTTATTTTGAAAAGCAGACGTAGTCCCACGTGTCTACTTCCTCTAACTTCTCCAAGATGGTCTCTAGCTCTCCCGTCAGCTCCGTTCTCTTTATCCATCCATGGTCAGCTCCATCGAAGGTGCTTCCCGGGGCCGTGGACAAAGTGTCACCGGGGCGGACTGTCCTCAGTGCGCCCCAGCCGCATTGTGCCGCCAGATCGGGGCTCGGCCCACGTAAAAGGCGCCAGAGGTCTGCGGTGATGTCGGCAACCCACCTGACCCGTCTTGAAACACGGACCAAGGAGTCTAACGCACGCGTGAGTCAGAGGGTGCAAGCAAAACCCCGTGGAGCAATGAAAGTGAGGGCTGGCGCGTGCCGGCTGAGGTGGGATCCCGGCCCGTCTCGCCCGCACCGTCGGAGAGGTGGAGCGTGAGGACCAGAAAGATGCTGACGAGAGGTTAATGTCACGCTGCCGTAAAGTGGTATTGGAGCTGTTTTGCGAGTACGAGTACATGAGCACAGTATCGGACCTGATACCCGGTACTGGTACCGGTGCATCCCTAGTTTAAATCAACAGCTGCTGTTGTGAAATGACAGATTCAGTCTGAACCAGTGGTTTAGTGTCTCTTCTCTGTGTAGTGTTGTTCTCTGTGTAGTGTTGTTCTCTGTAGTGTTGTTCTCTGTGTAGTGTCTCTTCTCTGTGTAGTGTTGTTCTCTGTGTAGTGTTGTTCTCTGTGTAGTGTTGTTCTCTGTAGTGTTGTTCTCTGTGTAGTGTTGTTCTCTGTGTAGTGTTGTTCTCTGTAGTGTTGTTCTCTGTGTAGTGTTGTTCTCTGTGTAGTGTTGTTCTCTGTGTAGTGTTGTCCTCTGTGTAGTGTTGTCCTCTGTGTAGTGTTGTTCTCTGTGTAGTGTTGTTCTCTGTAGTGTTGTTCTCTGTGTAGTGTTGTTCTCTGTAGCGTTGTTCTCTGTGTAGTGTTGTTCTCTGTGTAGTGTTGTTCTCTGTAGTGTTGTTCTCTATGTAGTGTTGTTCTCTGTGTAGTGTTGTTCTCTGTGTGTCCTGGTGGACCCGCCGCTCTGAGAGCTTAGACTCAGCCCATCCCAGCAGACTGAGGCTCAGAGAGAGTGGAGTTATTTATGAAGATCTTCTGTTGGACCGCTCACTCCCTCCTCCCTCTCTTCCTCCCTCCCTCCCTCCTCCCTCAGCTCAAACACACACAATACACACTCTGTTTGCTTCCTGGAAGTCACAGCCAAAGAATTTCATTCTGCACTCTTTGTTTGTCTGCAGAGAAAACATGGTGTCCATGGCGACGGCGGTCCGTCCGGCCTCATTGTGTTATGAAATAAGTGTTTACTGAAACGTGTCGGAGGGAAGGGGGGGTGACCGGGTCAGCCAATCACAGCGGGACGTGGGCCGGACCCGGCGGTGATCCGGAGGACTGGGTTTTTAATTCTGTGTTAACAGGATCAGACCAACTTACTCTGCCTCCCCCCGCACAGCCACAGTGGTAGGTTCCTCCACGTCCAGCTGAGGGTTGGTGTAGCCCAGAGTCCCTGAATAGCTCCCGTCCTGAGGGGGGACAGCAGAGGACAGACACCACACACACTAATGATATATGTACTGTATATATATATATACACACACATGTACTGTAATTAGAGCTCATTAATATTTAGGTTTTGAAACGTATAGAGAGCGAGGTGCACATTACTCATAGTGTTATTCATGAAGGGATGACGATGTAGCATAGTGGAATTAGCGAGCTAAGCTAGCTAAGCAGCCGGCCGTCCGACCAGCGGGCCGGTGGCCAGCGGGCCGGTGACCAGCGGGCCGGTGGCCAACAGCAGCGCTGTAAAGATAAACTGAGGGCGTATAGATCTCTGGATGTCTCTAGTTAACTCTCCTTCAGTAAAGTCAGTCACAAAGAGAGACGGACGACATCAGAGCAGCGTTTCAGAGACGGAGAGAAAGGGATGCTAATAGATTAGCCTTCTGCTAACAGCAGCTAGCGGCTCACGCTAGCTGCTGTTAGCAGAAGGCTAAATATTAGCATCATTTCCTCTCCGTCTCTGAAACGCTGCTCTGATATTGTAGCTCTAGAGCTCCAATCACAGCTACTCATCTCTAATGTCTGAGATCTGGATTCAGACAACAACACAGAGGACATTTAGATGAGGAGCTTCAGCCCACTGCTAGCGTTAGCCTCCAGCTAATGTTAGCCCACTGCTAGCGTTAGCCTCCAGCTAATGTTAGCCCACTGCTAGCGTTAGCCTCCAGCTAATGTTAGCCCACTGCTAGCGTTAGCCTCCAGCTAATGTTAGCCCACTGCTAATGTTAGCCTCCAGCTAATGTTAGCCCACTGCTAGCGTTAGCCTCCAGTCTTTCCTTTGGTTAGCCTCCAGCTAATGGTAGCCCACTGCTAGCGTTAGCCTCCAGCTAATGTTAGCCCACTGCTAGCGTTAGCCTCCAGCTAATGTTAGCCCACTGCTAGCGTTAGCCTCCAGTCTTTCCTTTGGTTAGCCTCCAGCTAATGGTAGCCCACTGCTAGCGTTAGCCTCCAGCTAATGTTAGCCCACTGCTAGCGTTAGCCTCCAGCTAATGTTAGCCCTCTGCTAGCGTTAGCCTCCAGTCTTTCCTTTGGTTAGCCTCCAGCTAATGTTAGCCCACTGCTGGCGTTAGCCTCCAGCTAATGTTAGCCCTCTGCTAGCGTTAGCCTCCAGTCTTTCTTTTGTGTCCCTGCTGCTGTTGTCACAGAGTGTGTGTTTTATGTTGTGTAAAGGTTGAGTGAGTTAGGTGACATCAGAGCCAAGATGGCCGCCAGCGGAGCCTCAGTTACCTTGATGAGGTGGACTGACGGAGCAGCTGCCGACTCCTTCGCCGATCCTGGTTTCCCGGAGTCTCTGCCGTCCTGACGGTGACGCTGACGCACGATGTACTCGAAGGTACTGAGTCTGTTCCACACTGTGCAGGCGCACACACACACACACAGTAATGAAACATCTCTCTACCTCCAGAACTACTAATTACACTAAATGTTGGTGAGGAAAAACTGTCATGTCCATGTTCAAAGGGGTCCCTTGACCTCTGACCTCCAGATATGTAAATGTGTGAAGGCTTTTGTGCAAAACTAAGTCCAAAAAATGTAAAAAAAAAAAGTTTGAAAAAATTCAGAAGAAAAGTAAGAAAAATGTCCAAAAAAGTCTGAATGAAGTCCAAATATGTCCAGAAAAGAAGTCAGAAAAATGTCCAAAACAAGTTAGAAAAATGGCAGAAAGAAATTCGCAAAATTGTGTTAAAAAGTCAAAAACCTGAAAAACCCACATACACATACAGTAAGGAAACGTCTCTCTACCTCCACCTGCTGGCGTCTGTTTCAAAGTTCAACATACAGACAGACAGGTGAGACTTACTCAGGTAGATGTGGAAGCAGAGCAGGTGACAGAGCAGTCCAGAGGACAGCAGACCCAGACCAATGGTGACGGCAGCCAGACCAGGAATCACTGCTGCTGCTGATGGGACCGGAGCCACCGGCAGGAAGACGAACCACACACCGCTCTCATTCCTCACTGCAGGACACACACACACACAGATCCTTTACTGTCATGCTGAGGTCAGAGGTCAGGGGTCAGGGGTCAGGTGTCAGGTCTTACCCAGGAAGTGTTTGTCAGTGCGGAGTTTGGACGGGTCCAGAAAGAACTCGATGAAGACGTAGGAGGCCACGACCAGAACCAGACAGACCCCCAACAGAGCCGAGACCACGCTGTGGAGGAACAACCTGCAGGACACACAGTACACACAGTACTACTACTGAGTACACACAGTACTACTACTACTGAGTACACACAGTACTACTACTGAGTATACACAGTACTACTACTGAGTACACACAGTATTACTACTGAGTACACACAGTACTACTACTACTGAGTACACACAGTACTACTACTGAGTACACACAGTACTACTACTACTGAGTACACACAGTACTACTACTGAGTACACACAGTACTACTACTGAGTACACACAGTACTACAACTACTGAGTACACACAGTACTACTACTGAGTACACACAGTACTACTACTACTGAGTACACACAGTACTACTACTACTACTGAGTACACACATTACTACTGAGTACACACAGTACTACTACTGAGTACACACAGTACTACTACTACTGAGTACACACAGTACTATTACTGAGTACACACAGTACTACTACTACTACTGAGTACACACAGTACTACTACTGAGTACACACAGTACTACTACTGAGTACACACAGTACTACTACTACTGAGTACACACAGTACTACTACTACTGAGTACACACAGTACTACTACTGAGTACACGCAGTACTACTACTGAGTACACACAGTACTACTACTACTGAGTACACACAGTACTACTACTACTGAGTACACACAGTACTACTACTACTGAGTACACACAGTACTACTACTGAGTACACACAGTACTACTACTACTGAGTACACACAGTACTACTACTACTGAGTACACACAGTACTACTACTACTACTGAGTACACACATTACTACTGAGTACACACAGTACTACTACTGAGTACACACAGTACTACTACTACTGAGTACACACAGTACTACTACTGAGTACACACAGTACTACTACTACTGAGTACACACAGTACTACTACTACTGAGTACACACAGTACTACTACTACTGAGTACACACAGTACTACTACTGAGTACACACAGTACTACTACTACTGAGTACACACAGTACTACTACTACTGAGTACACACAGTACTACTACTACTGAGTACACACAGTACTACTACTA